>JANHFF010001152.1:172500-475000 GCA_024542945.1 allo-octoploid hybrid of Carassius auratus x Cyprinus carpio | reverse complement strand
ATAGAAGCCAGTCCCATTTGAAGTTCCAGTCATGGCTGATAACTGAATATGCTTTAGTTTGTTTTTGAATGAACTAGGATCATTTTTCTTGTAACCCTCCTAAACAACATGTGTTGATTCTGTCAGGAGAAAATAGGCTGGATTCAGATGCGGGTTTACACAGAGCTTTATTTAAGCAGAGGAGGCAGAGCAAATGAGTAAAGTTCCACAGTCTCGCTCGTAGTGAGAGGACGAGAAGTCGAAGCAGATGAGTAACGTTCCACAGTTTAGTAGGTATGACCGCCGAGACCGGAGGGTTGACAGCTGGAAGCTTCTAGGAGCTCTGCGCTTGTAAGAACAGAGGGGCAGAGAAAACAGCTAAACACACTGGAGCCTGAGGACAAGACACGACAAGGTGAGTACGAAGATCGGAGCTATTGGAACGAGTAACAACAGTCTGACAATAGACAGAGACACACAGGGAATAATAAAGGGAAAAAATTAGAAGAACATAGAGAACAGGTGGCGAGCAATTAAGGTTAACAACGGGGAAACAAGGAAGGCGGGGAAAACTCAAACAGGCAGACGCAGTGAGCTGTCAAACCATCCAACACACACACACACCCACACAAACACACACACACACACACACACACACACACACACACACACACACCAAAAAAGGCAGGTGATAAGGCCCGAGACCCGACAGTACCACCCCTCCCAGGAGCGTCACCTGACACTCTAGGAAGGGGCCTACCTCGATGCCGCCGGAAGTCCTCAATCAACGAGCGGTCCAGAATGTCCCGGGACGGCACCCAGCACCTCTCCTCTGGACCATACCCCTCCCAGTCCACAAGATACTGAAACCCCCTGCCACGGCGCCGCTCATCGAGTAATCTCTTAACCGTATAGGTAGGAGATCCATCCACAAGACGAGCGGGTGGGGGGGTGGTCCGACTACAAGCAGGATTAAGGGGGGAAGAGAACACAGGCTTGACCCTGGAAACATGAAACACCGGGTGAACCCGACCAAGAGTAGGAGGGAGCTTGAGCCTGATCGCCACCGGACTAACCACCTTGGTGATGCGGAATGGCCCAATGAATCTGGGTGCCAGCTTACGAGAAGGCGCCCGGAGAGGCAGATCCTTGGTAGAGAGCCAAACCCGCTGACCACACACATAGGCAGGAGGAGAGGACCGGCGACGATCAGCTGCAGTCTTGGTTCGGCCAGAGGTTTGGATCAAAATCCTCCTGACTTTCTCCCAGGTGCGACGGCAGCGCTGGACGAAAGCCAGGGCGGATGGAACCGCTGCGTCGGGTTCCTGTGACGGGAACAGAGGTGGGTTATAACCAACAGCACACTCAAAAGGGGACATACCTGACGCGGCCACAGGAAGGGTGTTATGAGCGTATTCTGCCCAGGAGAGCTGCTGGCACCAGGAACTCGGATTGTTGGATGCTAGACAGCGGAGCATTCTTCCTAGATCCTGGTTGGCCCGTTCACACTGCCCATTGGTCTGGGGATGAAACCCTGAAGACAGACTTGAGAGGCCCCAATCTGTCTACAAAATTCCCTCCAGAACCGGGAGACGAACTGGGGACCCCTATCTGAAACCACATCCACCGGTAACCCGTGGAGACGGAAGACGTGATCCACCACCAGTTGGGCGGTCTCCCGGGCAGAGGGCAGCTTGGATAGGGGGATAAAATGAACCGCTTTGGAAAAGCGATCCACCATCGTGAGAATTACGGTGTTACCCTTCGACGGAGGAAGCCCAGAGACGAAATCAAGGGCAATGTGTGACCAAGGGCGGGAAGGGATAGGGAGAGGATTCAGTAGACCATCAGGAGGGCGATTGACAGGCTTACTTTGGGCACATGTGGGGCAGGCCAACACAAACTGTCTAACATCTGCGGCCAAAGTAGGCCACCAGAAGCGCTGTCGGATGGCAGACAACGTTCTCCGAATACCTGGATGGCAGACTAACCTGGATGCGTGACCCCACTCAAGGACCTCAGAGCGCAGCGCAGCCGGCACCGGCAACCTGCCCGCCGGGCACTCTCCCGGCACCTGCACCCCTCGACCGCCCTCCTCAACTCGCTGCTCGATACCCCATGAAAGAGCCCCGACCACCACCCCCTCAGGAAGGATGGCCTCGGCCGCAAACTCCCTCCCCGGAGCACCAAACAGGCGAGAGAGGGCATCGGGTTTGGTGTTCTTAGATCCCGGCCGGTACGAGAGGGTGAAGTTGAATCTGGCAAAGAAGAGCGCCCAGCGGGCCTGACGCGAGCTCAGCCTCTTGGCCGAACGGATGTATTCAAGGTTCTTGTGATCCGTCCAGACCAAGAAGGGCTGCACTGACCCCTCCAACCAGTGACGCCACTCACCCAAGGCCAATCGTACCGCCAACAGTTCTCTATTGCCGATGTCGTAGTTACGTTCTGCAGGGCTGAGACGACGAGAGAAGAATGCACAGGGGTGGAGCTTCCCGTCATGGAGGGAACGCTGAGATAGAACTGCGCCAACCCCAACGTCCGAAGCATCAACCTCAACAATGAACTGGGCCTCAGGATCTGGAACCAACAGGACAGGTGCAGAGACAAAACGGGACTTTAAAATGTCAAAGGCTACCTGCGCCTCCCGGTTCCATCTGAAGGACACCTTAGTGGAGGTTAAGGCTGTGAGCGGTGCAGCGATCTGACCAAAATTCCTGATGTATCGCCGGTAGAAGTTGGCAAAACCCAGGAAACGCTGCAGAGCCTTCCGGGAGTCAGGGACCGGCCACTGGGCGACAGCTTCAATCTTAGCGGGATCAGGCTTGATCCCCTCAGTAGAAATAATGTGGCCAAGGAACGTAACTGACTCAGCGTGGAATTTGCACTTCTCCGCCTTGACAAACAACTGGTTTTCTAGCAATCGCTGGAGAACCCGTCTGACATGCTGGGTGTGTGATTGGAGAGAAGAGGAGAAAATCAAGATATCATCCAAATACACAAAGACAAATTGATTAATCATGTCACCCAACACGCTGTTGACGAGTCCCTGGAAAACGGCTGGAGCATTGGTAAGACCAAACGGAAGAACCAAGTACTCGTAGTGTCCCGAAGGGGTGTTAAACGCCGTCTTCCACTCATCCCCCTCCCGAATGCGCACCAAGTGGTAGGCGTTGCGCAGGTCTAACTTGGTGAAGACCCGAGCTCCCTGCAATAATTCAAAAGCAGAAGACATTAAAGGTAGGGGGTACCTGTTCTTAATAGTAATGTCATTCAAACCTCTGTAATCAATACAGGGGCGCAGGGAGCCGTCCTTCTTCTGAACAAAGAAAAACCTGCACCAGCGGGAGAGGAGGAATGGCGGATGAGCCCAGCCTGAAGTGACTCACGTATATACTTGTCCATGGCCTCTCTCTCAGGACCCGAAAGGGAATATAAACGACCCTTTGGCGGAGAAGAGCCCGGGAGAAGATCAATGGCACAGTCGTAGGGGCGATGCGGAGGTAGCGAGGTGGCCCGGGCCCTACTGAAGACCGCCCGAAGATCATGGTACTCCGCCGGAACACCAGTCAGGTCAGAGGGATCCTCCTGAGGAACACAAGACACAGAGACAGGAGGAAAAGCAGCACCCAAACACGACACGTGACAAGACTGACTCCAGGATAAAACTGAATTACTGACCCAGTCAATGTGTGGATTGTGCTTATGTAACCATGGGTGTCCCAGAATTAAGGGAGCCTTAGGGGAATCAATAATAAACAGTTCAATCAGCTCACAATGGCTGCCAGCAATATGAAGGTTTATCTTGGGTGTGACATGGGTGATGGTGGTAAGGGGACGGCCAGCTAATGACCATGCTGATACGGGACTAACCAAAGGAATAAGCGGTATTCTCCAACGTTGAGCAGAAGCAGCATCGAGGAAGTTCCCCTCAGCCCCTGAATCCACAAGGGCGAGTCCAGCGTGAGAACGACTCTGGAAAGAGAGTTGGAACGGCAGCTGAGTGCGTGCTGCAGGAGAGCTTGAACTGAGAACCGTGCCCACCAGGACTCTCCGTCTCACTGGTGGGCCCTGGCTTTTAACGGGCACTGAAGGGCGAAGTGGCCTCCCTTGCCGCAGTATAGACACGCCCAGGACGACAGACGCTCCTGCTTCTGTTGTGGTGTAAGCCGTAGACGACCCAACTGCATGGGCTCCTCCTCCGAGAGCTGTCGGCTGGCTAAACTGGCTGAAGGGGACTCTAGGTGGCGCCACGGAGCGGAAGTCTGCCGTTGTTTGCGGCGGCGGCTGAGACGGCCCTCAATGCGGAGTGCGAGATTAATTAGATTATCCAATTCCCGCGGGAGCTCTATGGCCGCGAGTTCATCAGCAATGGCAAAGTCCAACCCCTCAAGAAAACGAGCGCGCAGCGTGCTCTCATTCCAGCCACACGCCGCAGCTAAAGTCTGGAACTGGATCGCATAATCAGTGACAGAGCTCCTCCCCTGTGACAGTCGCGATAACTGGGCCGCCGCCTCGTCACCCTGAGCTGAGCGATCGAACAATTTGGCCATCTCTTGACTAAAATCCGCGAAGGTGGCACAACAGGGAGCCCGTGATCTCCACACGGCAATTCCCCATTCGCGGGCACGGCCCGAAAGAAGTGTAAGGAGGTAAGCAACTTTGGCCTCTTCATTTGCGTAACGCCGGGGTTGCAGAGAAAACACCAGCGAGCATTGGGAGAGAAACGCTTGACAGGCATTAGGATCGCCATCGTAGACCGGCGGATTGTTGGCATGGGGTTCGGAATCGTGGGACATACCGGTGTGAGGAACGGACCCCCGGCTCGTTGCCTCTCGCTGAAGGCCATCCACCCGTGTGAGGAGTTCGGAGACTCGGGCACTAAGAGCGTCCACATCCTGCGCGGTGGTGTTGAGCTGGGTGGCATGCTGCCCTAACAAAACTCCCTGCTGTACGAGAGCCGAGCGAAGTGGATCAGATCCCGCTGAATCCATAATCTGGTCAGACTGTTTTGTCAGGAGAAACAGGCTGGATTCAGATGCGGGTTTACACAGAGCTTTATTTAAGCAGAGGAGGCAGAGCAAATGAGTAAAGTTCCACAGTCTCGCTCGTAGTGAGAGGACGAGAAGTCGAAGCAGATGAGTAACGTTCCACAGTTTAGTAGGTATGACCGCCGAGACCGGAGGGTTGACAGCTGGAAGCTTCTAGGAGCTCTGCGCTTGTAAGAACAGAGGGGCAGAGAAAACAGCTAAACACACTGGAGCCTGAGGACAAGACACGACAAGGTGAGTACGAAGATCGGAGCTATTGGAACGAGTAACAACAGTCTGACAATAGACAGAGACACACAGGGAATAATAAAGGGAAAAAATTAGAAGAACATAGAGAACAGGTGGCGAGCAATTAAGGTTAACAACGGGGAAACAAGGATGGCGGGGAAAACTCAAACAGGCAGACGCGGTGAGCTGTCAAACCATCCAACACACACACACACCCACACACACACACACACACACACACACACACACACACACACACACCAAAAAAGGCAGGTGATAAGGCCCGAGACCCGACAGATGTAGGTTCTGTTTGACAATTTTTTTAAAAGGTTATCTTAACCAGAGACTCAACTATTTTCTGCAATTCTCCAGCTGTTGTCCGTGTAGAGTCTTTGGCCAATCAAACTCTCCTTCTCACCGCACATTAGGACGATATAGACACACGTCCTCTTCTCAGGCAGATTCATAACATTTTCTGTTGGTTGGGAATTCTTAATTATTTCCCTGATGGTGGAAATGGGAATTTTCACTGCTCTAGCTCTTTTCTTAAAGCCACTTCACCAATTTGTGAAGCTCAATTATCTTTTGCTGCACATCAGAAATATATTCTTTGGTTTTTCTCATTGTGATGGATGATTAAGGGAATTTGGGCTTTGTTTTCCCTCCTATTTATATTTCTGTGAAACAGGAAGCCAGAGCTGGATAATTTCATGTTCATAATCACCCTGGAGTGCTCAAAATTGTGAATATGAATGGGAATATACTTCAGAGATATTTTACTCATAAGAATTTATAGGGGTGCCAATAATTGTGATCAACGAGTATTTGAGAAAAACATTCATTTCATAATGAGATTCACCCTCCGTTTTAAATTCTTATTATCCAATGAAAGGATAAATTTTTGTGAATTTTTTAAATAAAAGACCAAAAGGATTAACAATGCAGATGAATTTTCACAGCCTTTTTTGATCATATTTAAGTCAAGTCAAGTCAAGTCACTTTTATTGTCACATCACAACAGCACATGTGCCTTGGTGAGTGAAATTCTTGGGAGCGTGCACCAGAAATTGCAGAAACAGTCAACATATAACCATACAGACTTTAACAGGTGAAAATATGCAATATGCACATACATATAGTCAGTACACACAGTGTACTATTGAACATACTTACAGTTACCACTACACATTATACACTATACACAGAATGTACACATTCTACATTATGTAGACATATATACGCATGAGAATATGCTAAGGTGCAACAGAGTGTACGTGGGCTGGATACAGAAATGTTATGGATGTGCATTGGATGGAATCCAGTGGTAGCAGGTAGATTATTGTATTAAATAGTTCGGTGTTGAACTGTTAAAGTTAAAGTGCAGTGTGTGGAAATACCATATTGTGGAGTATGCTGTAGGGTACTGTAGGGTGTATTAGTTCAGACTGTTCATAAGTCTGATAGCCTGAGGGAAAAAGCTATCCCTCAGTCGGCTAGTGCGGGATCGGATGCTGCGGAGACGTCTTCCTGAGGGCAACAGAGAGAGCAGTCTGTGGGACGGATGGCTGGAGTCACTGATGATCCTCCGGGATTTCCTTATACACCGCCTGGTGTAGATGTCCTGGAGGGAGGGAAGCTCACCTCCAACAATGTGGCTGGCAGTTCGCACGACCCTTTTCAGAGCTTTGCGGTTGCCAGCGGTGCTGTTTCCAAACCAGGCAGTGATGCAGCCCATCAGGATGCTCTCTATAGTGCAGGTGTAGAATGATCTGAGGATACTGGGGCTTATTCCAAACTTCCTCAGCCGTCTCAGGAAGAAGAGGCCAATCACATTTACCAAGGGGGGCCAATATTTTTTGGCCTCGACTGTATATAAGTGTTACTAATAGGAGTGTGTAAAGTTTATCTAGACTCTGATTGGATATTGCACAAGTCAGTTTGGAGAGGAGAGTGATGTGATTGGTCAAAGGGGCGGGAGGGGAGGAAAGAAGAGTGAGACGAGAAGAAGAAGAGGAAAAGAGAGAGTATTGACGACACGGAGTGTGTCGCCGTGCAATTAATGTATTTCCTGATCGGGATCGCGACCAGTGACGATGTTCTGGCCAGGGGCAGCACTTCTTCTTCTTCTTCTTATCGTTTCTACGTGGCTCCCTCCTCTACTGACTGTGATGTTTGTGTGTGGTGTTGTCCATTACTCATTGCTCTAGTAAGAGTGAAGCAGCGATACAGTATTTTTATATGTTTTTAACACACTCAAGCGTCGTTCAGGCCTGCACCGTTTTATTTGTGTGTGTTTTCCTCTGTGTTATTTAGGGGACTAATTCTCACAGTATTTCTCAAACTGTAAAACACACTTTACACAGTATGTTTCTGCGACAGTACACGAGGCAGAAGTATAAATCCGCCTTTAGAAACCTTTCCTGAGATGTGTTCTCTGTGAATGGTAATAATATGCAGCTGTAATGGTTTTGATTGAATGTTTCTTCTCGACAGACGTGTTATTAAAAAGCCTTGTAAACAAAACGAACGGTTCCAAAACGTAAATATATAAAAGTGCAGAGAGCAATGTGATGCATTTGATGCCTTCTCCTGCGCAGTTGTTACTAAGCAATGGGATAAACAGCTGCTGGCTTGATGACGCAAACGAACTGCGGTTTGGACCCAAATAACACAATATAAATGCAGTCCAGAGGGGGCAGGGGGAGGGGCAGGGGGAGCAATCGAACTCGGTTCGGACCAGGCAAGCGAACCGAGTGTGAAAGCACCCTAAGTGTGGCACTGATATCTTTGTAAGACTATTGTCTCTATATAAGAGACAGGGGAAAGAATATCTGATGAATTTCAGACCTAAACTAACTTTATCCGAATAACAGATATTTAATTTAGACTCTGGAAGCATTACAAGATTGCGTCGTGGTACCTTTTCTGTTTAAAGTTTCAGTTTCTGCACATACTGTATATAACTACAACATCTTAATCACTTTATTTTATTGCTCTGAGTTAATTGAAGCTCCTCCCACAACAATCACATCATCAGCGAAGCCCCTCCCACAACAATCACATCATCAGCGAAGCTCCTCCCACAACAATCACATCATCAGCTAAGCTCCTCCCACAACAAACCCATCATCAGTGAAGCTCCTCCCACAAACTCTGCAGAATGAAACACACTGAAGATTCTGAAGAACAAACAGGTTGGTGTTTATTCTTGATTCTTGATTAATGATGATTTTTGTTGAAGAAATCTTTAGAGCTGTTAATCTTGCTCAAGCATCAAATAATAAAGGACACTTTCTACAAACTGGGTCCTTTCCACCAAAAAAAAAATGTATGTTCGATAATTGTGTTTGAGACATGGGATCTGTGCTTATAGTTTTTAAAATAATAATTGGAATATCAATGTATTGTTGTGATTATTTTAATTCCTTTTATGTAAAGCTCTTTGAATTACCATTGTGTATGAAATGTGCTATATAAATAAACTTGCCTTGCTCTGTGTTAGATGCAGCAGTCATATCTGTCTGTCAAAAAATGTGCTGAATATGCGTTCTGTGTGAATGGCTTCAACTGGACCATTTTTGCATTCAAATGCATTTTTTTTTTTTTAAATTTGACTAATATTAATTTTTTTTATTCACAATCTCCTCATCCCAGACAGGCACAGCACTCATGTTCGTGTTTGTGTGTGCTGTCTGCTTTTCACTCATAACACACGCATCTATCGTGTGCTATTTTGAACATTTTTTCTATCGTTATCGATGAAGGAGTACCGTCGATAAATATCGATATCATTTTATCGCCCAGGCCTATAGGAAAGTATACTTTCAGTCTACTTTTTTATTTCCTTCTCAGAAATGTGCTTTATGTACTTCTGATAAATGTACTTAAAATTAAATTTAAGTATACTTGACTTATACTTAAGTCTAAATATATTTGAGCTATACTTCGCTCTCCGGGAATCCATGTTCTCATTGTTATCCGATAGGGGGCGCTATTAAACATCTTCTGACCCTAACCCTAACAAAATATACAAATTAATACCTAAATAGGGACATCGTAGTATACTTAAAGTATGATGTTCACTTAAATAAACCATACGAGTATACTTGCAGTATAAAAACTACTAAACTAGTATTTAACTGAGATTATACTTTAAAGTGTACTAAAAATGCTACAATTATTTAATTAGTAAACTATCAGTATACCTATAAGTTAACTTTTAGCATAGTTGCAGTACAAACTAAAAATATATGTAATCCAGTTGTATACTCAAAGCTCACTACTGTTATACTTTTATATACCAGAAAGTGGGCCAATTTAGTCCCAGTATTGAAATGGTCCACTTACAAGTATACTACTAGTACACTGATATTTGTATACTTGCTATATAAAGTACATTTAAAAATATATTTGAACTTTACTTAAAGGGATAGTTCACCCAAAAATGAAAATGTGATGTTTATCTGCTTACCCCCGGGGCATCCAAGATGTAGGTGACTTTGTTTCTTCAGTAGAACACAAACAGAGATTTTTAACTCCAACCGTTGCAGTCTGTAGGTCATGTAATGGAAGTGGATGGGATCATGGCTTTGAGAGTCATTAAACATACACAAACAAAACCAAATTAAACTCTGTGGCTCGTGACAATACACTGATGTGTAAAGACACAAAATGATTGGTCTGTGCAATAAACTGAACAGTATTTTATTGTTTTTTTAACCTCTGATTCACGCAATATCTGAACTGTCCTGACCGCGTTCTCAATAGTAGTGTTGTTTTTGGCGGCCTGTTTTAATTTTAGTCTTTGTGTGAAGCTGTCATTTTAGTTTTTATTAGTTTTAGTCACGTTCATACTCTTTTTAGTCTAGTCTAGTTTTAGCCGACGAAAATGGTATTTTAGTCTCTTTTTAGTAATGCCATTCTATTGAACCCAGTCAATATAATTCAAGTACCTAGTAGTATAGATAAAACGAAAATTTTATTTTAGCCAAACCCATTTCAAACAAGGTTATCGTATTATATTATTGTTACCTTATAGACTCACGAATACATCCATTCCAGACACGGAAGACTCTCTGATTTGAATTTACAACATTTATTTTACCAACCAAACATGTTACACACATAAATTAAAATAAAAACAATAAATAAAATACATTTAAAAAAAAATAAAAAATCTGCAAATTTTTCTCCCAAAGTCGAACCCCGGCTGTCCGGCCATCTGTCCCTTTCTCTGTGTCAAGACTTATTTATACTCGACACGTCCACAAGTTCGCTTGGGTGAGCGTGGAAAATATGATGTCATCGCGGTGTTGCCAGAAGTTCGCTTTGAGTGCACGTGAACTCATTTTGCGTGGTGGAGTGCACAGCATTTTTTGTAACTTTCCGCATAGCTCCTCGTCTGAACATGCATGAGTTCAGGGCAGTTTTTGTCGAACATGCACGTCTGTGTCAGCGTTTGTGTGAAACAGAAGCAGTTTAATGTGAAATTCAGGTTCTTTTTGATGGAAAATGTTAAAAAAAATGTTTGCATAGTTTATCCAAGGCTTCTTATTTGAAGAATGTTTTATTTTTATTGTATTAAATAGAATAAGAATTCATTTACATATTAATTATACACTATTTGCTTACAGTTGTCTTGTGTTTGATGCAAAATACAGGCAATAGTTTTAAGATTGTTTTAAGTAGAGGTCGACCGGTAGTGGGTTTTGCCGATACCAACCCTCTACGGACACCTTAGCAATTGAATCGCCATTGGCTAGTACATTTTTTAGTTTACTCGCCGGATACATGTGTATATATATATATATATATATATATTAAAAAGCTGAAAGTACAATCTTAACATCAGTCAGTCAAGCATTATAATAATCAAGTATTTAATAATAGAACTTTAGTAATTAGAAATAAACTTGATAACCATGTCTGAATGCATAGTAGTCATTTTAAATGAACATTACTGGACTCATGGTGGTGCTTTTTTGGTCATTCAGTGTTTCTGTAAAAAAAAAAAAAAAAAAAAAAAATTCCAAAAATACTGATAAGATAATAATAAAACGAATCCTACTAATAAGAACTATAAAATGCACTAAGGATTACTAAGCTGCTGGATTCATGAATATTAATCAGGTTTTGTGCGTTCGCTGGAACTAATTTGCTGAAATCAAAACAGGGATGATAATAGGTGAGCGCCAGCCAATGAGAATGCCATTTGCGCATTAGCACCGCCCACTACCGACAGTTCTTAAAAGCTGAAGAATTTCAAGGGAACGCTGTTATTTTGACAGGAAAATACATCAAAGAATAACGTTTACATGTAGCGCAACAATACTCTCTCTCTCTCTCTGTGTGTGTGAAACAAAGCAACGGCGAGTCATGCACCTTCACACTAGAGTTTACGGTACATCAAATACAGGTGCATTGCACATCCAATCAAATGAACTGAAAAATATGGCGTTATTTCCCTGTCAAATGTCGAGAGCGCATTATAGGGCTTGGGCGTCGTGACGTCATTACTTGGCGTGGCTGCCATGCTGATGGCCTCCTTTACTGCTACTCAGACTACTGCGCAGTGTTTAGACATACTCCCTCTCAGCCGTGTGTCTTAATTTGATTAATTAAAAATCTATTTCAACCATGGTAAACCGTTGCTGTATTGTGGGGTGTAATAGCGCAACACATAATCGCCCTTTGAAAAAAAATGGATTAACTTGCCACTGCTTTCCTGCTTGGAGGCGCGACCACGGAGACCAAGTGAGGTATAATATCTGAATATTAATTTATATAGCTTAAGTAAACACTGAAAATAAGGGAAATTTCCTGGGCTACTCATCCAAAAAAACGGAAAATTTCTACATTCATCTTTCTGTTGCTGTCCCTCTGCTGACAGCAAAAATTCGTACTACAAAACTGCTGCATTAACTAAGCGAGATTGTGAAGCTATGTCTAACGTGACTTTGCTTACATTGGTGTGAAATCGTGCTCTCACAACAACCACGCTGTTATCTTAAAAAGGCCAATATCACGCTAAGGTTGCTTTCAAGTAACGTTAAGCAAAACGATGGTTTGAAAATATCTGTTTTGCTGGAAGGGCAACTGTGTAGCAACAGGACAACAGCACAGAGACTGACAGGTCCGATGGAAGGGCTAACGGGATATTTTACAGGAAAATTACTAGCAAAACTAGGCGGAGTGCAGTTTACCTTTGTCCGGATTACTGTATACTGTTTGCTGGCTTTATGATCTGCAGCTCCTTAACCCATCCATTTGTGAACTGCACATGAGACTCCAATGACTTGTAGCTTCGGAACTGTTCTGAAGTGTAGGCGCTCACAAAACAAACAAGGTAGCCGAAGATATCTGTAATGCAAAAGTGCGGCAGCAACTCGTCATCGGTGCTCCACTCTTTGTTGGGATTTTCATATTGATCCAAACCGTTAATAGTGCCGATTTTGTCCACATACCGATCCCTGGCATCCCTACTTAGCATATTCCTCTAAATCCCACAACCTTTTCGCGATTTTAACATATTTTTTCTTTCTCCCAACTCTGTTTCTTCTCGTTCGACTTGCTGTATGTTTACATTCACGACGCCATCAACATGGCCGCCATGTCCCAGAATGCAACGCGGCGCCCAAGCCCTATTGTAGCGCGAAAGTACATTAATATAATGCGCGAGCGCGAATCTCTCTGCTCGCATGCGGGAACTGGGCGCGGGCTCTCAGATACACGTTGCTCTTGTAAAAATTTTCTCTGGGCTCGCTCAGAGAGTATGCCTGCACTTAAAACTTGTTCAGTGCAATCGCGAATCTCTCCTCTTCGCTTAAAGTAAGCGTGTATGTGCGTAGACTGTGTCCCGTGCGTTCGCGCATGGCCAAGTACACTTCTCTTCGATTTCTTTCTTTTTGCTCTTGGCATAAACGCTGTCAAAACGGCAACAACCAATCAGAAATAGGCTTCAACGACTGACCAATGAAAACGCGACATCATACATGGAATCTTATTGGTTGATGGGCATTTCGGCTCTTTTTCATGAGCCGGCTCGTTTGACTCAGCTCACTGAAAAGAGCCGGCTCTTTTGGCTCACAAACGGCTCTTTAAAAAACAATAATGTTTGACTATGATAAATGTGAAAACAATTCTAATTAAATTATTAAATGAAATCATACTCACAATGTCTCACAATTTCTTTAAAAAATGCATTGATTTGTTATGAAAAAAGAATACTATCAAACATTTGCATTTAAATTACAACTTTTTAATGTATAGAAACAACAAAATTACAAAACAAATACAATCTGAATCTGAACAACATAATAGAACCCATATTAAAGAAAAATAAATAACTGAAAGGATTAAACTGGTCCCTCTTTTTGGCATGTTATATAACCAGCATGAACTATCTCACTAGTTATGTTTTGTATAACTAGCATGAACACACACACACAATGCTGATCATATTTTTATTTTATGAGAGATTTGCATTCAGAAATGCAAGCTGCCTTACTTTCGAGGGGCTGATGCGGTTTCTTCTCCGAGTTTGACATTGTGTGTGTGTGATGGCTCGGCCCCTCCCTCATGCCATATAATTGGTTGACACCAGGAACAGAATGTGAGACTGATCAGACAGTCGAAACGAATATGTGCGCCTTTAGGCCTATATAATATTTTTTTTTGGTCTTTGAATTAGTCAGTTATTTTAAATAAAATAAAATGCATCCATTATTTCATTATTACATAATGATTTAATTTCTATAGGCTATATATATTTTTTTTAAATAGAGTCGGCTCTTCAGATATGCGAGCCAGCTCTCGTCGTTCACCTACAAGAGCCGGCTCTTAGAGTCGGCTCATTCGCGAACGACCCATCATGGAATACGTTCACTGAAGTTCAATCAAGACGAGCCGAGATGGATCCGCCGAATCGACGATCTCAGGTAACCAGTTTTATTTGTTTTGATGTTAAATATGTCAAATGTATTTTAGAAATGTCTGGGAAGAGGGCGATTGGATTATTTTACACATAAATTACCTAGACTGTCAAACACATTGTTCACACTACGTGCCATGCCCATTGATGGAGAGTAAATTCTGAAGCACTCAGTCAGAGACAAAAGTGTTCAGCGAGTGAAAATATATGTGGTAAACTTAAACTTAGCCTCAAACTCACACACTGGTGAGTAAAATCTGAGAATTTATTAGCCATTGATTAATATTACACATAATTTAGTCGCACAGAGTGAAGATTTAGTCGCATATGCGAGTGATTTACTCGCAATGTAGAGGGTTGGATACGGATAGCTAGGCTGGACCACACTGGCCGAGACCGATAAATTATCCGATAGTTTTTTAAATGGATACTGAACAAAAACTAAAATAGTGCTATATTTAAAACTACTAGTAGTAGTAGTAATAGTAATTGAACATGTTGAAATTACCACACTCTAATAGGGCCCTATGAAATCAGTTTTATTTTTTCCTAAATTCCATTAGATTTTTTTTTTTCCAAATTCTGTTATTTCTGTTTAAATTTTTCTGGATTCTGTTTTTTCCATTTAAATTTTTCTCTTCTCCTTTTTAATAGTTTAATTAAAGTTTATTAATCAAAAAGCAAGTCTAATTTATTAAAATCATGAAACTCATACATTTTCACATCAATTTAATAAATTTTAATAAAAACTACATGTTTAGGGCCCTATGAAATGTCTTATTTTTTCTCACCATATTTTTTATTGTTACCAAATTCTATATTTTAGCATGTCTAATTATTTGAATGCATAAAACAACTTTATTTTTTTTTCTTAAAGAAGCCTTATGATTTTTTTCCCCCTCAAAAATTGTGTATTTACATTTTTATTGTTATCAAATCAAGGCATGAAACATTAATTGCATTCATATTTTAATTACTGAAAATTAAGCAAACTTTTTTTGGCAAACAAAGGAGATTTACTATTCAAATTAAAATGGAAGAAATGTTGTGTGAAGCCCTTGAAGTGAGACACGGGAAACAGAAAAACTGCTAAATAATAATAATGAGACTAAACGAAACTAAATAATCTTTGTCTTATTTTGGTCTACGAAAATGAAGAGACATTTTAGCATTTTTATTTTGTAAACCACATTTAGTCTCGTTTTTATTTGTCAAAAATATTGCATTATACAGTTAATTATAGTCATCGTCACATGACTAGCATTTACGTTGTGTCTCGTTTTCATCACGTGATAAAGGTTCGTTGACGACGATATTTAGTCATAATTTTCGTTGACGAAAGTAACACTACCCAACAGCAGGCGCGTGACAGGTCTTCATCTTCTTGCTTTATGGCGGATCGCAGACTTATAAGTGCATTACTGCCACCTATCTCTCAAATAGACCATTGACAATCTATCTACAATCTCAATTAGGAGTGTCAATGGTCCACTTGAGAGATAGGTGGCACTAATGCACTTATAAATCTGCTATCTGCCATAAAGCAAGAAGATGAAGACGTGTCACGTGCCTGTTTTTGAGAATGCGCTCAGGACAGTTCGGACATTGCAGTGAATCAGAGGTAAAAAATGATATAAATACTGTTCAGTTTCTTGCACATACCGATTGTTTTGTCTTTACACATCAGTGTATCGTCACGAGCCGCAGGGTTTAATTTGGTTTTGTTTGTGTATGTTTTTTTTGACTCTCAAAGCCGTGATTCCCATCCACTTCCATTACATGACCTACAGACTGCAACGGTTGGAGTTAAAAATCTCAGTTTGTGTTCTACTGAAGAAACAAAGTCACCTACAGCTTGTATGCCCTGGGGGTAAGCAGATAAACATCAGATTTTCATTTTTGGATGAACTATCACTTTAAGTATACTTAATAAAATAAACTTCAAGTATAATTATTTTTGGTAAGGGATATCAGGGTTCACTTTTATGTTCTTTCATATTTCATATTTCAGAGTTCCTGAGAATTAACTGTTTTTACTTTTATTTCAGAGTTGATTGAAGAAAACAAGGAGAGTGTAGAACTGAGTGTAGTTGAGGAGGAAAATCATGTCAAAACCAGAGGAAAAAACTTTGAGTTGCTCTCAAACCAAACAGAAAGATTTAAAGAAAAGAAGAGCCTGCACTCCGTGTGGACAGAGTTGACAAGAAAATATAGTCTTGATGTTCACATGAGAGTTCGTACTGGAGAGAAACCTTATAAGTGTTCACACTGCGACAAGAGATTCAGTTGGACTGGAGACCAGAAAATACAAGAGAGGATCCACACTGGAGAGAAACCGTACACTTGTGATCAGTGCGGGAAGAGTTTTGCACAAAAGGCACATCATACAATACATATGAGAGTTCATACTGGAGAGAAACCATACACTTGTGATCAATGCGGTAAGAGTTTCTCACAATCATCACATCTTAGAGATCACATGAACATTCACACTAGAGGGAAGCTGTACACATGTGATCACTGCGACAAAACATTTTTGGGTGCTTCAGACCTAAAGAAGCACTTGAGAGTTCATTCAAAGGAGAAACCACATTCATGTTCTGTGTGTGGAAAGAGTTTTCCACGTCTACACAGTTTGAAAGAACATCAGAAAATACACACTGCTGTGAGAGAATACATGTGCTTTGAGTGTGAAAAGACTTTTATTTCAGCAAAGTGTGTAAAACGACATGAGAGGATCCACACTGGAGAGAAACCTTACAAGTGTTCACACTGTGAAAAGAGATTCAATCAGTCACCAAATCTGAAAAGACACGAGAGGATCCACACTGGAGGGAAACCGTATATACAAGTGGCATGACAAAGAAATATCATCTAAAGTTTCACAGTGAATAAAGTTCATCTTCAAAACCAGCAGAGATTCAGATCAACTCAAAGATGGAGTTCCTCCCCAAAGACTAATGTCAGAAAGGTTTATTCTTGTGTATCAGATTGCTTAATGTTAAAGATATTATTGTGTTTTCTTATGAGTTTCACATTATGTCTTTTAATGCATATGTGTCACCTGTAGTTTGTTCACTGTTGTTTTTAAAATGACTAGTTATTCTTCCACTTGTGATGTATTAAAGAGGCCCTTTTTTCATTGTAAAAAAAAAAAAAAAATACTTTAAAGAACCAGACTGATGTGCAGTAATAAGTCATAAGTCATAAGATTAGTAATACCGTTAAAACCTTAATGATACCCATCCCTACTTGCAAGTCAGTGAGAAAAATATCCATCTCATTAGTTTCCACTTTCATTTTCAGTAATTATTGATAGAAAAACCTATGAATTTATATGGCTGGCTAGAATTCACTATAGATTCCTGCAGCACTTTCACAGTTTCTCTGAAACCCTCCACCTCCCCCAGCTCCACCTGTATAGACCTGCTTGCTCTGAATGCAAACTGTTGCAGGTCAGGCTGGATTTGATGTGCTGTGAGACCAATCTCTCAAAGCACTTCATGATAACTGGTGTTCAGTGATGGGCAGTAGCGTCGCTACAAGTAGTGACGCTAGTAGTTTAACTACATTTCTTAGTAGCGTGGTGGTAGCGTCGCTGCTTTCTTAATCAAATAGCTTTTCAGTAGCTAAGCTCTTTTTTTGATCAAGTAGCGTGGTAGCGTCAGCAAAAGCTGACGTTACATTATGCAAAGCAGTTCTGAAACTCACGCTCAAATCGGAAATATAACTGCTAATGATCACTGATCCTGGACCGGTAAAAGTGACGCCACCGCCACTTAACCTCGTAACGTCATTGGCTCCTCAAACTGTCAGTCAAACCTCATTATTCTTCCCCCCTCTCTCGTGAATGAAGTGCGGCGCGCAGTTTGGAGGATCTTAGTTTGTTTGCAGTATGAAGGTAAATAAAATAACTGTTGATTGAATAAGTACAGCGTTTTCTTTTATCAAGAAACACTATATTTATAAGGGCTAATGTTTTTTTGTATTTGAAGAGGGGAGAAGTGTTTGTTGTCAAGTCACAGTAATAGCTTGTGAGAAGCGCTCAATCTTAATATACTTTGGGCCAAATAACAGAAAAAAACTGAGCGCCCACATAGAGACAGAAAACTGTACAACCTGCAAGTTCATGATGCCCGTAGATGCTCGCACTGCCTTCGAATGTGGCGTTAATGACGGGGGAAAACATTCGAAACATTCCAAAACTTAGTATTTAAACTTGATTTTGGTGAAACGTTAATAATATAATGAATGACACATGCAACGATGCAAATAAACGTAGCCTAAGTTATTTGTAGGCCTATACATCGGTATGGTAACACTATACAGTACAGTAAGATTTCATTAATGTTAGCTAATGTAACTAACATGAACGTACAATGAACAATACATTTATTACAGTATTTATTCATCTTTGTTAATGAAAATACAGTCGTTCATTTGTAGTTCATGTTAGTTCACAGTGCATTAATTAATGACAACAAACACAGCTTGATTTTAATAATGCATTAGTAAATGTTGAAAGTATTGTTCATTCTTAGTTCGTGTTACCTACACTAGTTAACTAGTGTTAACTAATGAACCTTATTGTGAAGGGTTACCATTTACATTTAGTAGACACTTTTATCCAAAGCAACTTACAAATGAGCACAATGGAAGAAATCAAAATCAAAAGAGCAATGATATATAAGTGCTATAAAAAGTCTCAGTTAGCTTAACGCAGTACATGTAGCAAGGTTTTTTTTTTTAATTTAGAGGCCTTTTTTGCTTTTGTTAATTGTATAATAAATAAAAAGAAAACAAAGATAGAATACAAAAAGATTAGAGAAGCAAGTGTTAGTTTTTTTTTTTTTAAGAAAACAAGCAGTTAGTAAATAAATAGTTTTTTAGAGTGCAAGTCTTTTATTTCTTGATTCTTGAAGATGGTTAAGACTGATTTTTGTTGCCAAATTGATGTGGAACAGCTGTTGAATAAACAACAAAACTGAACTATTATGCCTGTCTATCTGCTTGACGGACAGTTGTATTGATCACTGAGAGAGCATTGACTTGGTATGATGTTGGTTCAATATAAAAATGATTTTTTTTTAAAAATAGCTTAGATGTAGTAAACTACTTTTGCCGTGTTGTTGTAGCTTAGCTTGCTACATTTCACAGGGCTGTAGCTTTAGTGTAGTGAAGCTTCATTTAATGAAGAGTAACTGTTAGCTTAGCTTACTACATTTTCCAAGTAGCTTGCCCAACACTGCTGGTGTTACTGCAACCGGTCTGCAATCATTCAAAGTTATAGTTGGCTGCTTCTATAGGAACAGGGATGATGGTAGCAGATTTTAAGCAGTGTGGGATGATGGCTGATGTCAGTGAGAGGCTGAAGATCTTTGTGAAGACCCTCTCCTGGACTGAAAACACAGCAGCACTGGCCAAGAAAGCACAGCAGTGTCTCTACTTCCTCCGCAAACTGAGAAGAGCTAGAGCCCTGGCCCCCATCATGTACACCTTCTACAGAGGCACCATCGAGAGCATCCTGACCAGCTGCATCACTGTGTGGTATGGTGCCTGCAACGCATCCTGCCACAAGACCCTTTAACGCATAGTCCCTCCAGGACATTTACGCAGTGTTGTAATGTAACGAAGTAAAAATACTTTGTTACAGTACTTAAGGATTTTTTGAGAGTATCTGTACTTTACTTGAGTTTTTTATATTTCAGGCAACTTTTACTCACTACATTTCCCCTAAGTATATTCGTTACTTACTACAAAATAGTCAGAAGAACACAGACTGCAGTAAAGCAGGCTTGACGAATCAGTGATCTGGCGTTTACAAGTTAGACTCATTAAAACACCTTTGCTCATGTGCAGACAAGTGCGCGCTGCGCACAACCGCAGATGATTTCATGACATTTCCCACTCAAGTCGAGTCTGATATACAGCATCGTCTGCAATGATATGGGAAGTGTTGTTGTAATGATGTGCAATCTGACATTATCAAGTAGTCTATATCACCGAATCATACACAGAGTGCACGCACATTAATTTATTAGTCTATTAAAACTCAGTATTCCAGGCATTCTAAATTGTAGACGTTCCTCATTCCGACTATTTTTTTTCCATGTTTAAATTATTTCAAATATCAGTATTCAACGTTTTATGTTAAAAACAAACCATTAAGCCTATTTATGCATCTGTAACTGCAGTTTAAATGAATCCATGTCCTAAATGCTATTTCAGATGCAGATTTCAAAAATGTTTTCTTATGTTGGAATGAAAGACACTAAGTACCAGATGAAGTGCTTCTTATTCTTACCCAAAAATACAAAATGGAAGAATAGTTAGAACTGAACACAATCTTGCTACTTAAGCTGTGTATGAACATTTTTATATATGTATTTGCTTCTTTTCCATTTTGCATTTACTTGTACTTTTACTTTCAATACTTAAGTACGTTTAAGATTTAAAAAATACTTTTCGTACTTAAGTACAATAAATATCACATACTTTAAGACTTTTACTCAAGTAATATTCTAAACGGTGACTTCAACTTCTACCAAAGTAATTTTCTGGTAAGATATCCGTACTTTTACTTGAGTATGACTTTCAGGTACTTTATACACCACTGCATTTACGGAACCCATCTCACCCGTAAAGCCCTCTGCATCGCAGGTGATCCCACTCACCCGTCACACAGCTTCTTCAGTCTGCTGCCATCAGGGAGGAGACTGCGGAGTCTCCAGGCCAGGACCAGCAGACTGAAGGACAGCTTCATCCACCAGGCTGTCAGGAAGCTGAACTCGCTCTCGAACTTCTTCTGCCCCAGGCACTACAGAACTATGACCCCCCCCCCAACTAACATACTATAACATGCACCAGTCACTTTGTGCAGCACTGGTCTGCTCACTACCTCATTCACCATGGAACTGACGTCATTCTACTACCTCTTCAGTCAGTTTAAATAAAATAACTGCTCTCTGAGCCCCTTGTCACTTTAATCAGACTGAATAAGCTTTTTTTGCACTACAATCTTTTTATCTGCACTGTTTGTTCACTTCACTGGTTTGTACTCTATCTGCCATGTGCCTTGCGCTGCTTTATTTAACTTTATTTTTATTATTTTTTTTATCATGCCCTTATTTGTATAGTTGTATTTTATATTTAGGCTCTACTGTTAGTGTTATCTGTATGCACCATGGGTCTGAGAGTAACGCAATTTCAATTCTCTGTATGTATGTACCGTACATGTGGAAGAATTGACAATGAAGCAGACTTGACTTGACAATTCATTTCAGGCAGAAGCTCATTAAAGCCATTATTACAAGTGTGATCATGATTACAATATAGATAATATTTGGCAGCTGTGCATGTTGATTCAAGTTGGCGTCATCTGGGGTCCTCGCAGGGGTCAGCATCATCTCTTCAAAGGTGTTGGGTCATCTGAACTCTTTCTATGAGGCTGGATCCACACTGGAGCTGGTGTAATCTCTAGTTACCTCGAGATGGGCATCCCGGGGGAGGAACAGAAAGGCAAATGGAAAAGAATTAGTGTAGCTGCTGTTCATAACGTTTCAAGCAAAAAATATGTTTGTGACTTTTATCTGATCTAACTGGAAACAAGGGTGAGATTGAGTTTCATTATATGAATGCTTTTCTGAATAGATGTGTCTTTAATCTAGATTTAAACAGAGCGAGTTTGAGCCCCGAACATTATCAGAAAGACTATTCCAGAGTTTAGGAGCCAGATGGGAAATTTATCTCTCTCCTTCAGTGGACTTAGATATTCTAGGTTCTACTAAAAGTGCAGAGTTTTGTGACCCAAAAAAGTGTGATGGATTATAGGGCATAAAAAGGTCAGTTAAATATACAGGAGCTAAACCATTTAGTGCCTTATAGGTCAGTAGCAATATTTTGAAATCAATACGGAACTTAATAGATAACCAGTGTAGAGATGATCAAATTGGGGTAATATGATCATATTTTATTGACCTAGTAAGGACTCTAGCATAGCTAAGAGATTCTGTGTGCAGGTTTTTGGTGCAATAAGTAATAGCTCAGTCTGAATTTACTAGAAGAAAATTACTGGTCATCCAATGTTTTATATCTTTAACACATTCTGTTAACTTGGATAGTTTAGAGATTTAATCTGGTCAGTATTAAATATATAACTAAGTATCATCGGCATAGCAGTGGAAACTAATTCCATGTTTTCTAATAATGTTGCTAAGCAGCAACATGTATATTGAAAATAACAGAGGGCCTAACACTTATAAAAATTTACTGATGTTAACTTGGATTTTTCACCATTTAAGTAGACAAAATGGTAACGGTCTACTAAGTACGATCTAAACCACGGTAATGTCTGTTCCTGAATAGCAGTGTAATTTTGTAGTCGGCTTTAGAGTATGTCATAGGTCTACAGCAGTGTTACTCATTGCACAGCTTTTGAGCCTCATGCGATCCACCAAGCTTTACTTTGTGGCTCGTATGGCAGTAAATAATATGATGATATGATCATGCAGTCAATACAGATATTTCAAAAAAACATTTTAAACAAGCAGGACAATAACATAACCCATTAAAAAAACTCACACCATGTCTACACCGGACACGATTGGCGTGATCCAACAAAAGACAATAGAACCCAGTGATGTTTTCTACACTGGATGCTGCGCGATGCGACACGATCCGATCAGTAAACTGATGCCTCGTTCTATTTATGACGAACTGTACTGACACTGTCACTTTGTCACGTCGTGTAGAATGTTAAGCCCGCTCCACTGCACTATCTTTGCGCTCATGCCTCGCGTCTTCTGCAGTGTCTCGAAGCACTGCCTTTTAGAATGTCCTGCGACGGGGCCCCACGCACAGGTGTCCCATACGCCACTGAAATCAATAAACCCATGAAAAACAATCCAAGTAATCTTCCTGACATTATATCCTTCCAGGGAACAAAAATTGAATATGTTGTAAGTTATAAGTACTTCGGCATCCTATTTGACAGTCAGTTCAACTTTTTCAAGCTACATATTGATAAATTAATTTCAAAACTTAAGCTCAAATTGCGGTTTTACTACAGAAATAGATTTTTATTTTCTTTTAATGCAAGGAAATGTTTGGTATCTGCTACCTGCTTGCCACTTTTGGATTATGGTGACCTGCTGTACATGAATGCCCCAGGATATTATCTAAAAAAACATGATCCTGTTTTTCATAGTGTTTTACGTTTTATTACTGGTTGTAGTTATCAAACACATCATTGCACTTTAAATGAGAAAGCTGAGTTACTATTGTTGTACCGGAGAAGTTCTAATTGTATTGTTTTATTTATAAGTCTAATTGTGGTCTAACTCCATCTTATCTGTCTCTGAGTTTTTCTAAACCAAAGGTATGCTACAAACTACGCTCAAACGATCTGATATATTTTAAAGTTCCTCGGGTTCAAACAGAGCTAGGGAAAAAGGGTTTTGGATATAATGCTATTTTGGCTTGGAATAATCTACAAAGCGTTCTAAAGCTGTGTGTTTTATGCTTTGGTGAATTGTTGTTGTGATCTTTGATTTGTGTTTGTGTTATGATGTAAACTTGTATATACTATGTTGTTTGTTGCTGATTTCTTGGCCAGGTCACACTTGCAAAAGAGATTTTAATCTCAAAGAGATGTTTTTTTTTTTTTTTTTTTAACCTGGTTAAATAAAGAAATGAATGAAACATTAAAACGAACGAACACAAGAGTTCCTCCGTTTTTCTCCACCATCTTCCCTGTTTTCCTGATTGGTGGGAAATCGGCGGCAGACTCATTATCATCCAGACAGGACTTTAATGAGTTTATTGTTGATCACTGAGATCTTCTTGTTGATCCTTTCACTGGTTTCTGAATGATATTTCATTGATGATGATGCTGTTTCTTGTTCCATTCTGCCCAGATCCAGTTTTCCCAGCAGAACCGGCCTGATCTGGTCTTTCTTCTCAGGAATCACAGCATTTCCATCTGGATCTTCTGTAACTGAAACAGAAAGATCACGTGACCAATCAACAATCTGATTATACCACAAATACTGGATTCTGATTGGCTGACAGATATCAGGGACTTTCACATAGAGACGTGCATGTGTTATTATTGAAGTAATACACATCAGCTTACAGTTGATGAGACTGTCCATGCTGTCACTTCTGCTGATGAACTTCGCCATCATTCCTTCAGTCTTCTTCTGCAGCTCTTTAGTGCGATCATATTCTTCTTTCATGTGATTGAAACAGTCCGTCTTTTATTGTTCTCAGTCAATAATCAGACATTTATCAGCTTTATTTGACATATTTAAGTGGATTGAACAATAAAATTGAGACAGAATGTTTAGAATTGTGTTGCTTTATTTTTAAATCTAGATTTACATCTTGGTGCCTTTGCATCAAATATTTTTTTTGTATTCAACAAACACAAGTGCTGTGAATTCATTGTGTGTATGGAGGTAGTGCTTATTTACTAAGAAAAACCTTGTGAGGCCCCTGAAAGCTAAATACATTTCTTTCTGAAATAATGCACCATCTAGCGGTCAGAACAAACAGAGCATGATACGCAAGAAGGCTTGAGTAAACCTACAAAATACACCAATAATCCTCTAAATGCACTGACTTTAGACTGATTTTTAAAACTCTGACAGGAGTCACACGAGCTTGCAGGACTGAACAACAATGTGTTCATTTTATACAATAAAACATGTAGAAGTACACAAAATAAAAAGAACATTTCTATTATCAATTACTGAAAATTACATTTCACCACAGGACATTTCTGATTAAAAACAGTTGACTAATATTAAATCTGATGATCTGGACTGGTGTATTTTTTTTAATAAATGCATTGCATGCTTTGTCAAGATATAAATTCAAAAATACAAAAAACATACCTTTTTTTGCTCATTTGCATCACGTTCTTGTTTTTTCTTTCTTTCTTCTATTCTGATCAATAGGGACAGTTTTGATCACCAAGAATAACTAAAAAAAACAACAACAACAACAACAAAAAAATTACCATCATGTTTACATTAAATAATAATGCACAACTCCCATCATCTTTGAGAGCAATGGGGCCCCTGATGGTTTACATATTATAAATTAAACAGATCACATATGAATCTTAATGGACACTGATACAAACACTGAATTTCCTCAAGCATTACAATAATAATGATAAAATATATGACAAATACAGGCAATCTCAGTTCATTAGCCAATGCTTTTAATGATGACCTTCGATGATTTAATCTCAGCATGAAAAAAACCTGGCAAATGACTGTACTTTCGGTACATGATGCCGCGGATGTGTTTCATGTATTATTTTTCTGACATCAGACTCAATCTTATTCTGGATTAATTTACAGCATTTGTCCCTGTGGACAGATTTCTTATCTCGAAGTGCTGAACGTCCCTCCACCATCTCCAGACAGACCGCAAGTCCAATAAGCTTCTTAGAAAACAAAGAGAGTAAAACAGACTTTAGCTCAGCTTTACTTCTGTGTGCAGCAGGACAGTACTGTTCTGTCATCCGAGGATCTGATCCACCCACATTATCTCACATGAGCTGAAGCTGTGATTTCAGACAGTACAGACCTTGAGGACAACACGCAGAAACACTCCTCCTGTTTGATGAATCAACTTCATTCATTCATTCATTCATTCAGTAATAATCTCTGACATTTACACCTGTACAGCTTGGACGCTAGATGGCGCTATGGAGTTCTTCTCATGGTGAAATATCAATGATGCAGACAGTTTGATTTCAAGAGTTTAACAGGTTGCACTGTAAATGTGGTTGTGTGTTACCACAGCATTGTCTAGTCGTGGTTTTGCTAAAGTAACGTATCAACCATAGTTATTAAACAAACTTTTACAAAATATGTATGGTTACTGAGACTGATCTATGCATAGCTGAGTGGCTATTCATATGGCATGCATTTAGTCATTAAAAAATCATAGAATGTAACAAATTTAAAGCAACAATCAACCACATTTATTAATATTATCACATGAATTTATATACAAATACAGACAAAAAGCAATGCTACTCACCAGCAAAACAAATGGCGATTAACTATATAATTATTTCTCCCACAGAATAAATGAGTCAGCACAAAACTTTTTGCAATCTTGAATTGAGTATCATATTTTCATATAAAGCCAAAACAATAAACTAAACTCTTATATCATCATGAAATCCCTAAGATGTTCCCTCATTAAATCAGGAGAAATCTTTCAGATATCGTGCTTGAAGAGGAAATATAATGGTGCTCCTTGAGCCAAATCAAACAATAATTTATAGATTTTTCTAGCTCTCGCTCACATCTGGGGCTAGAAAGAGTTTAATTTTCACAAAGCAGAATTCATAGTTACCTCTTCTTATTAAATGTGCACACCCATGTGTGGTTAGTTAATTAAGTAGTCATACAGTGTGTTTGCAGTCTACATCAGTTTGTCAAAAAAAATAGTAGTAGCCTCTATGTTAACATGTGGAATATTAATTATAACCACACAGAAATCATATGCTCTTTAAAAGAGTTCATTATAAAATGACAGATTGATTTCTGAAAGCAACAACAACAACAACAACAACAACAACAACAATAATAATAATAATAATAATAATAAGATGGATAATGCTGTCTCAGGGTTTCAGACATATGTGTGTAACGTACATGTGTTGTGAGGGATAAATTGTGTGTGGCACAATTTTTATATATGTATATATTTAGTTATGCATGTGTTCACATGGGATTGCTGTTTATATTGAATTGCTGTGTTTTCTGTTGTGTGGATTGTTGTTTTCTTTTTTTTCCCTTTTGCAAACAGTATTCTCAAAGCCACGCCTCTATTTTTCTAATTATATCAGATGAACTAATAAGTGATGGACATTGAGTGATATAAATTTGTATTCAAGAAACATGACTCAAACCGCAGTGGGATTTTATAATTCAAGGATATACAACAATTAGAAAAGATGGTGGAAATGGAAATGGGGGTGGAGTGGCAATTTTTGTGCAATGTGGAGTGAGATATAATTTGATAAGTATAGATAAAGAAAATGAAGCAATAGTAATTAAAATCTGGGCAGGAAAGGATGAGATAATATTAAAAAATTATTATAACCCATGTAAAAGAATGTAAAATGTAATATGTAATAATGTAATATGGGCTAGTAGGAAAACAGATACAAATAGTGCAGCAATAGAGGAGTATTTAGAAGATAATGGATTAGTATGCTTGAATGATGGAACAGGTACAAGGTATAATAGCAGTCAAAATACAGAAAGTGCAATAGATCTAACAATAGTATCAAACAGCATTGCAGGGATTACAACTTGAGAGGTACTTAAGGAGGCACTAGTTGGGAGTGATCATTATCCAGTTAAAATCAGGACTGGAATAGAGTTACCTCTAGAGGAGGTTATAGCAATATCAAGATAGAAGTTAAATAAAGCGAACCGGGAAGTGTTCCAAGAAATAAGTAAAAATGAGTGTGAACGATTAAGTAGTGAGGAAGTGTGACATGGAGATGAATATAATAGAAAACTAGTAGAAATCATTATACAATCAGCAAACAAATCAACCCCAAAGAGTTCAGGAAAGGGAATTAAAAAAAAGAGTGCCGTGGTGGAATCAAAACAGCTGTAAATAATATAGAAAAAGCTTTACTTCTAGCGGAAACATTAGAGAAAACGTACAGCTCAGAAAATCAACAAGCTGGGGATAATACGCTTGCATTGAACCCTGGTATAAATATAAGGAAAGCAGCCAGGAATGAGCACTTAGATGTGCCTTTTAGTTTGTTTGAATTAAAGAGGGCTATTCAGAACGTGAAACAGTCATCACCAGGTCACGATGACATGTGCTATAGTATGTTGGCACACATGGAAGACAGTGCTCTCTATGTAGTACTAAAGCTATTCAATCAAATTTTGGGACACAGGAAAAATCCTGGCGGAATGGAAACCGTCTATTATAGTACCTATATTAAAACCTGGGAAAGATGCATCAGACCCCACAAACTATACACCTATAGCACTAACTTCACAACAAGGGAAAACGATGAAACGAATGGTAACGGAAAGAATAACATATTATTTAGAAAAACAAAACTATTTTTCTCCTTATCGAAATGGATTTCGTAAAAAGTGATCTGGATCCGGTATTAATCTTGGAATCAGAAATTAGGAAAGCACAAATAAACAAATAGTGGTAGCAGTATTTTTTGATATAGAAAAAGCTTATGACATGTTATGGAAAGAAGGCTGCTTATTTAGTTAGGTGTGGGAGGCAGGCTATACAACTGGGTGGTGGATTTTCTTTTTGACAGCACTATAAAAGAGGACATTCAGAAGTTTATCCAACAGGGCAGTGTTTGCAGCCCAGTGCTTTTCATGATAAATGATATATTTGAGGAAATTGAGACAGGCATTAAGAACATAGTGGAGCTTTTAAAACATCCCCAATAGTGGGAATACAAGTAGAAACAGGAGAGATGCCTTTATGTATAAGGAGGCTTAAACTTATGTTAATCTATTGGATTAATATAGAAGGACATAATAGTTTTCATCATACCAAAAAATGTTTTATGGGAGTGTTGGGAACACAGTAAATATAATATAAGAAGCTTTGGATGGATAGGAGATATATAAGCAGAGAATGAAGGGTTGTGTCATCTGAAATACAGCTCAACAGTTTGCACTTCAGATATATATAGATTTTAATATTCAACAACAAATAAGGGATAATTCTATCCAGATGCCTAAAGGTTTATTAGCACAAAATTACATTAAACAGCAAAATATGGGTAAGTAAATGGTATTCTCTGATGGCTCAAAAGATCCAGAGAAAGGATGCAAAGGAAAAGCGGTATATATTCCTCAACATGAGATAATAAAAAGAAGAACAGATAAATTATCAGTATGTACAGTTGAACTTGTGGAAGTACTACTAGCTTTAAACTGGATACAGGAAAATAATGTGAATAATTCCATCAGACAGTTGGTCTGTTCTTTTAAGCATTAAAACTATGAAATCATCAGATTAGATGTCATTAATGAAATGCATCAAAACATATTCTGTTTACATGAGAAGGGCTTGAACATTGGCTTTGTTTGGGTTCCTGCTCATGTAGGAGTTGAGGACAATGAAACTCTTGATAAGACTAGGGGATTATAGTCCATCATGACCCTGGGACTTTTTGTCACCATAATTTGGTTAAATTGACTCATATAAAAGAATATAGATTTTTTTATTGATTTTTTTTCTTTTAATTATTTTTATTTGTTTTGTTTTGATTTCTAGTTTGTTTTTCTGTTTTGATTGGTTTTTATGGTTTATTTTGTCCTAGAAGCAAAATCCTGATCCATACGTTATTCCAGTCGATGGTGGTAATGCACCAGTCAGTTAGATTGAAAACCACCAATAAACACCAAAGAAGAAGAAGAAGACGAAGAAGGATACAACAGAAGAACTGCAGAAAATTAGTCCATGGTGGACAGAATAATGCAGCAAAGCAGTAAAAGAAAAAATACATTTAAGCAATTTAGGAAAAATATGAATATGGATTATATGTTGAAATACAAGAGAGCAAGAGCCAATATGAGAAGAATTATTAAAACTGCTAAGCTAAAATTTTGCTCTTCAATAGGAAAAGACACCACTATAGATCAAGTGTGGAAAATGCTTCAGAATATGAGTGGAAGAGGGAAGAAGAGAAAGCAAACTCCAGTGTTCATTGAGAAGGTTATAATTGCTATATCAGATATAGAAAAAGCAAATATGCTTGGAAAGGTTTTAGAAGGATTACATAGTTTAGAATTGGGTGAAGAATTCAAAGAAAGAACATTTGGAAACCAATCCAAATATTATGCAAGAGAGAAGAAACAGAAACAGTAGCATGGAAATGGATTTTACCTTTCCAGAACTAAAAATAGCACTGCAGAAATGTGCAAATACTGCCCCAGATGTGACAGGATGAGTTACATGATGTGTAAACATCTTTCATTTAATGTTATTTTATTGATACTCAAATTATACCATAAAATACGGAGAGAAGGAATAATTCCAAAAACATGGAAACAAGCAATTATAATTCCAAACTTAAAGACAACGAAAGATCCAACAAATCCTGAAGGTTATCGACCAATAGTATTGACATCAAATTTATGCAAATTAATGGAGAAATTAATAGTTCAAAGGGTAAATTATGATTTAGAGCAGGGATCTCCAACCCTGCTCCTGGAGAGCTACCATCCTGCAGACTTCAGTTCCAACCCTGCTCCAACACACCTGTCTGTAATGATCAAGTAGCCCTGAACACCTTGATTAGCTGCTTCAGGTGTGTTTGATTGGGGTTGGAGCTGAAATCTGCAGGACAGTAGCTCTCCAGGAGCAGGGTTGGGGACCCCTGATTTAGAGAAAAGGAGTAAATATAGCAAATATCAGTGTGGCTTTAGAAGTAAAAGATTAAAAGAGTAAAAGAGTATAGACTGGAGATTTAAAATATCAGCTAGTAAGTCATGTTATATGATATTTAGTAGAAGAAAAGAAATTCCTAATGATATTGTATTACCAATATATGGCAAGCAAACTGCTAGAACAAGAGAAAGAATTCAGATATTTTTGTATCTGGCTGGATAGCAGGTACACTTGGAAAAAACATATAGAAGAAGTGGAGAAAAAGAAAACTTTAGATGTTATGAGGGCAATAGCTGGTGAAGAATGGGGAGCAGAAAGATCTTCAATGATGAAAGTGTATCAAGCTTTGATTCAGTCTGTATTTGATTATGACTGCGTGATATATGGTGCGGCATCAGAAGCTAGATAGAATACAATACAGAGAATGTGTTTAGGAGCTGTCAAATCAACACCTGCGAATGCTTTAATCGTTGAATCGACATCAAATTGTCATTGGCATACTGGGCATCTGTTAAAAGTTATGCTGGAGACAATATTGCTAAAGATGTTCCAAAAGACTGCTGGGAGTATGCGAGTAATACGGAAGAGGATTTGGGTGGGATATAAACCAGTTAGCAAAAAAATACCAGATACTTGATATAGTATGCAGTATTTCTCCAGTATGGAGTGAAGTGCTTGTATGGATAATACATGAAGCAAAAATTGATCTGGAGATTTGGGACAAGAGAAAGGAATGAGAGGAAATGGGAATACTTAAATGTAATGTATACAGGCATATATCTGGAAGATTTTATGGAAGCACACAAATATACACTGATGGGTCCAGATCCAGATAAGGGGATGACAGGAGCAGGAATATATATCCCTGACTTGGATATATTCATCTGAATTATCAGTATATTCTGTTGAAATGGTGGCTGTTATAGAGGAAGTGACACCAGACAGAGCTGTGATCCGCTCAGACTCTGCTCTGTCTTAACTTCATTATCCAGCCACCAGTCATCTAGAGAAGATTTAATGAATGACATTTTAATGTTAATATGGCGAATTCAAAGGAAAGGAATTTTAATAGGATTTTGTTGGGTTCCAGCCCATATGGGGGTCATTGGGAATGAAATAAGTGAGCAACTGGCTAAAATTGCTTTAAAAAGAAAATAAATTGATATCAATGCTCCATTAGGTAGAGGGGAAGTTAAAAGTATTACTAAGAGTAATGTTACAAGGGGATTGCAAGAAGTGTGGAATTCAGATTAAAGGGGAAGACATTTATATAAAATCAAAAAGCAGGTAGATACTAGAATGATTGTAAGAGGAAGGAAGAGGGGATAATAGCTGGATTAAGACTGGGGCATTCAGGCCTGAATGCATCATTGTTTTTAATTGATGTACATGTTAACGGCTTGTGTTATGTGAATTTTGTGGTGAGAAAGAAACAGTTGAGCATGTAATATATGAATGTATAAAGTATAGCGAGGATAGGGAGGAAATAATAGCATATCTAAAAGATAACGGTAAGAAGGGATATTTATTGGGATATGAATTTAATAGTGATAGAACAGGATATAGGATTTTATTTACCAGATAAGAGAATAAAATATAAAAGATGTTCTGTTTCGTTTGGAGTCTAAAGGGTTCAGTGTGGAGGAGCTGAACACGCAGCATCAACGATACCTGGACTCTGGATGGCTTCAGAGTTGAGACAGAACAACTAGTATAATAAAAGAAAATCCTGACTGCACGATAGCACAGTAGGTGGTGATATGCGCAAAGATTGCAACTCGCCATAAAACTAAGAAGAAGAAGAAAAAGAAGAAGAAGAAGACGACCGGGGGCAACAGCGGCGGTCGTATCTGGAACTGGTCTAACGAAAGGACGAGCAAGAGAGAGAGAGTCAGGTCTGCACTTGCTCCGGCGTCTGGGCAGTGAGCGTGCTGCACGTGGCTATGTGAGTGCGCAGCGTCCTGCAGACGAGTCTGTGGTTCGCGGAATCCTGTGGAATAGCAGTGTTTGAGACGAGTGCTGACTGTTTCGAGAGCTGTAGTGACGATCGAGAGAGAACGCCACGGGGTGCTTTCACCAGTGACTACATGGGACTGGATGGGTGGCGTGGGGTGGGGTGCTATCCGGTCATGCTGTGAGTACAAATAAACTTGACCCAACGGTGTGCCTATGACATCCAGCCAATTGTGATGCAGATGCCCCGCAGAGACTGAGATGCACTCGAACTGTCTATCGTGCTTGGACTTGGACTTTTAGTGTTTGTTTTCTTTCCTTTTTCAATTTTTTTTTTTTTTTTTATTGTCTTATTCTGATCTTTGGGGCCGTACAGACACCTTTATAGGGGCAGCTGCTCAGCGTATAAAAGGGGCTCATGGAGCATGGCTTTTAATAGAGCTGTCCTGCTTGCTGAGACGTGTATCGAAACAGATGCTTCTGTATTAATAGCAGCAAATGCCCTGAGACAGTTTTGAAAAACAAACACAGAACAGAAAGAGACCATTTTAATTTTAAAAATTAAATATTTTTTTCTTTGCATCCTTTAATTACTCTGAAATTAGAAACTGAATTATATTATTGATATTATTATTATTGAGTTTACAGTGTATTGTGGTTTCGATGTTGTAAACACAATTGTTGTAGAAAAAAATCAAATTCTATAATTTGTATAAAAAGTATAATTCGGAGGATGAGGAAATCAGTATAATCCTGTTTTACCAGTGTTGTTATAATTATTTTAATGCCCTCTACGTTTTTTTAAATAAATACTGTAATAATAATAGTTCAAAGTATGAATAGTTTTTAGTTAAATAACCGCAACGAAAGAGAACAGCCACCTTCGTTTATATTGCTGTGTGTAGAACGTTAGCTGCATTTTTAATATTTAAAACATATTAAATTTTAGTAAAATGTAAATTCGTCCCCTGCACTTTATTTGGGCAGGTTTGTTCACGTAGAGGTTTCTAGATTTAAATTCAAAGTGACAGTATCGTTAGGGAGGGAGCTAGAGCAGACAGCAACACAAAAATAATACAAGTAACAGGCTCACAGCCTAATAATTCAATAGTGTATTAGACTTTCAACAAATATATTACACTAGTTTTGACATTTAGGCACTTTAGAAATTGTGTTTTAGTACACTAGCAGTCAAAAGGTTTTGATCCGTAAGATTTTTTGTTTTTTTAAATAAGTCTCTTCTGCTCACCAAGCCCTCATTTATTTGATCCAAAATACAGCAACAACAGTAAATATTGTGAAATATTTTTATTAAAATATAATTTATTCCTTTGATTTCAAAGCTGTATTTTCAGCATCATTACTCCAGTCTTCAGTGTCACATGATCTTCAGAAATCATTCTAATATGATGATTTGCTGCTCAAGAAACATTTATTATTATTATTATTATGTTAAAAACAGATTAGATTTTTTTTTCCGGGTTTCTTTGATGAATAGAAAGTTCAGAAGAACAGCATTTATCCGAAATAAGAATCTTTTGTAACATTATAAATGTCTTTATCATCACTTTTGATCAATTTAAAACATCCTTGGTAAATAAAAGTAATATTGAAGGGAAGGTGCAGTGCAAGAGAGAACCTTTAATTATTTTCCATGGCCCCAGACCAAGCTTTTAGACCTTTATTTATGTGATGGCCGTACAAATAATAGGGTTTTCTGGTTTCAGAAACTGTTGTGGATGTATAGGCTATATACAGGAAATAAGAGGAACAGCTGGTCACTGAAACAGTACCCGTAAATGGATATATTTGTTCCTTTTTTACCCCTAATAGGTAGGCCTACAAATTAGTACCTTAAGGGTACGAATTATACTCTAAAGTACCAATTGTGGCCCATTTTTTTTCTGTGTGGCCTGGACGAGTGTGAGATTTCCGGACCTTAAATTGCGTCCCAGTCCAGCCCTGGTTACAATCACCTGGGTTTAAATCGCGCTCAAATTGATTTGATTTTGACGCAATATTTACAATGAAGCTGTCAGGCCGGTATGGAAAGGGTCATGACATTTCCTGACCAGGCTGGCCCAGCTAACCAATCACAGGGCATTTCGTATTTCAGAAGGCGGGCCTTCATTTGATACAGGAATTATTCCAGCCGTTCATGCCAGACGGGGGAGAGAGCTGTTGTAATAATGTAAAATATGTGAAAAATGTGTTTTTCGAACAACCTAGTATGAGAGTTGCTGTGGTAATATAACAACTATAGTAATATAACCAAATTACTTTACCCAATACTGAACAAAGTTTATATTTTATATTATGCTACAATACACTACAGTTCACTGTAGTAAAAACGAAAGTATACTACAGTATTTATTACTAGGCATGGGCCATTACCGGTTTCAAGGTATACTGCGATTTGAAAATTTCACTAATATTTTATTTGTTTATCTATCATGTCTCTAATCCAAGCAGTAACCACGGAAACGCTGTATCTGTGTTCCAGAGGCACCTCCTGCTGTCAGAGAGTGAATCTGCGTCTCATTCAGAGCTTCTGCTGTTTGTTTCCTTCAGACATGTAGTATAATTTCACAAAGCTTGTCAGAACATCCTGTTTTTGATTCAAATTTGGTTATTATTAAATCAAATTGTGTGTATGATTATTATTATATAGCTAAATTATATGAAATGATATGTAGATGAATTATATAACTAAAATTAAATAACTGTAATTACAGATTTAGGTTAAAGATGTCAGACTTTTTTTTCTTTTTAAGAAACAAATTCTACTTTTTTAACTAATTCTACTGGTTCTAATATTCTGTATGTTGCTCAAAAACAAAATATATTGCGTCCAGCGAAGAAAAAAAAAAAAAAAAAAGTTTTTTTTTTTTTTACCCAGTCATTTAAAAATAACACATTTCAGAGCTGTAACAATACCGTGATAGCCCCACAATTCTTAATGCACATTTTATCAGTTAAATAAGAGTATATTTGACTGTACCACATTACTCAAAACATGTTGTTGAAACGTCCAGGACGACAGAGACTTCTCGTCTGACGATTTTCAGATGACAGAACTTCCAGAAACTCTAGTGATTTCAGGCTGCACCAATCATGCTGACTAATGATTTCAAAGAAGTGCTAAGCTCCTGGAGTTATCAGAACATTTAGTCAGTGTCACACATATGAGTCAGAATAATGAACAACTCACGCTCAAATGTCGGAAAGTCCCTCGTCGGGGTTTTTCCTGATCGTGCAAAGGTAGAAGAAACTCCGCTAAATCTGCTTTAGAGAGCGACGCAGATGAACTCAAGAAGAGGCGTTTAATAATATATTTCTCAGGCGCGATGAGCCATCAGAAACTCTGTATGGCGTCTCCACCTAATGAACCGTTATAGCGGATAACAAACTCTTCCTCTTTGTGTAGTTCAAAATAAAATTAAATAACCGCCCGTACTCCGCCCAGGGCTCGACTGAGGTACTTTCTGAGTAACCGGCATACTTCTTTCCCGGAAGGCTATATATGACAAATAGTAAAAAAAAAAAAACAAACAAAAAAAAGTTTTTTTACACATCTTTTAGAGGGACAGTTTTATTTGCCTAATCACTAAGGTAAGTTAAATGTGTAAAACTAAGAAAAATAGCAAATAAATTATATTAGAGGAACACTGAACTGACTACGATGTAATGTATTTGAGCGAAATACAAATATAACACATTTGTGAGAAATGTGACAAACGGTTTATTAGTTCCAGATGTGTGTTCTAAAAGTTCAAGAGTTGATTAAATGGAGTTTCATACTTTCCTGTATCTTAATAAATGCAGAAGGCATCCCGAAGAGCTAATCAGTTTGAATGTGTACATCGAAGCGATTGTCCATTAAGCCATGTTCACATTATGTAAATATATAAAATGCATTTGATTATTGTTCTTAATTTTACTCTTATGAGTTCTCTGAAATTTAAAAGGAACACTGAAAATATTCTAAATGGGTAAACATGGTGTATTAAGTGTTGGGATACCTGTACAGTTCATATGTTTGAAAGAACATTGTAAACTAAACCATGCACACGTTGCCTGTTAAAAATGTATTTCATGTAGTTGCAATGCTCTCGTGTCACTCATGTTTCAGCTATGTTGAATTAAAAAAAAAAAAAAAAACCTTGATGAAATGTGTTGCAATGCTTTTAATGTTTATCAGAAAATACAGATACTCTGATGGTGAAGCAGCAGCTCCGTGTCCTGTTGTTTATTAACTAAAACAAGTCTTCATATGTGATTATATAGATTTAATTATTTATTTTTATATATTTTAGACACGTGAAATTACAGAAGAAAGCATTTACAAACATTCACTCTTATATTGTGACGAATAACGTAAATGGCATTAAGAAATTCTAAAAGTAATCCCTGAAAAGTAATGTCTGTCGTTTAACATTTTTTTTTTTTTTTAAATCGTAAACAGTTGACAAATATCGCTAAATCTTAGGCTACCTCATCTCGCGTGGCGCGCAGCTCAGCGTCTGCGTCTGTGAACATTCTTCGATTTGATTGGCTCTTTCAAACATTGACGTACACAGACAACAACACAATAAAACCCAAACATCTGGGGTGTATTCCAGAAAGCAGGGTTAACTTACCGTGAACTAAACCCTGAACTCTCGGTTGATTAACCCCAAACCTTGCTTACTCGAGGTATGTGGTTCCAAAAACGCGTCCGGGAGTAAGTTCATTCAACTCAGAGTATGTTCCTGGTTAAGACTCAAGACATTCTCAACAGAGCGACGAATCGACGAGTCACTATGGAAACGGACGCTAAGAAAAAGCGCGCCAAGCTGTTTCTTTCTTCTTCTTTTATTCATTAGTTGTTTACATGCTTAGTGCATATCGCCACCTAATTGATGACCGTGATTTTTTTCCCATGTAATCTTTAATCCTTGAGAATGTGAATTATATTTTTTGTTTTATGCTAATTATATATTAAGTCATATCAGATATGTATTTTGATTTAGAATTTAGACATTATAGAAAATCCATGTGTGAGATAATATAACATGTAATAAATAAAATAAATAAATATTTATAAGTTAAACATTACCTTGTCATAATGTTTTATAATTTATACAGATAACTCTTATATATGGCAATAAAAGAAATAATCATATTAGAATAATGTTACCTTATTTATTACTTATATTAGTGCTTCCTCATTAACATATCAAATATATATAATAGGCTATATTACATATTGTTATTTTATATAATGTTGTGCGCTATCTGTCACGCCCACTGAAGGCTCGCTGAAGTGAACTAACCCTGGAACAGAAGCTGCTCCGGAGCAGGTTAAGTTCAGAGAGTGAGTTGCTATGACTACTAACATACTCTGAAAGTTACCTCCATTTTTGGAACCGAAAGTTGAGGTTATCCGCTTACTTACTCTTAAACACACCCGGGTATGTCACATAACCTGCTTTCTGGAATACCCCCCTGATCAACTGAACTGAAGAGGAAGTTTAGAGTTCTAAACCTTGTCTAAACAAACAGTAAGATTTTTTTTCTAAATACTTTCTTTGTGTGTCAATGAAAGTCATATTTGGAATGACATGTGGGACCTTTTTTTATACTCTCTTCTTCAGCTGATGTTTGTGTGTGAGGTTCATGCAGTATTTTCTGATCTGTTGTTGTCAAAGTCAAAAACTATGAGTCAGCTTAGAGGAGTCATATACATTTCCCAGCAACATTTAATCCCCATATTTTACATTTATTAAATAAAACAAGCGTTGTGAAATTATGAACGAGTTAGATTTGTGCAGTAGCTCTCGTCTCACCTGCACAGAGGAACAGATTCTATATTCATCAGAATTAATCTGAAATAAAAACACTAAACTCATGCAGCCTGGCAATAATACTAGAATAGCTTATTGCTAAGGTGTTAATTCAACACTGTCATGCATTCTCAGGATTCTTACCCTAAACATTTTCTAACAAATGAGTTCATGAAGAGCAATGTCTTTAATATTCATGAATAAATATGTATTTGTATATTTAAGCTGGCTTGAAGCATTATTAAAACTGCATAAACAACAGCTTGTTTCAAATGAGGTTACCGGAAACAAAGGGAACCAGAATAGTTTGGTTTAACCAGAGTGTTTTCCTGTAAATATCATGGTTGTTTATCTGTGAAGCTGAAGCGTGAAAAGGAAACTGATGACCAGAAAGTCAAAACATAATGTTGCCAAACATGTCATCAGATATTTCGATATTGCATGCAGCTTGTGTATGAGTATTGTTTGTGATTTTTTTCATTTCATGTAAATCGTGCCCAGCAGAGGTACGAGTTGAATATCAAGCTTCAATGATTTACTTCAGTATGTATGAAACGTATTTATTATCAGATGGGTCATTTTTGTTTTGACAGCAACAGATTATATCTCCCTCTGCTACCTAAGGAAAAAATAAGCACCATGTGTGATTGAGACTATATTGCACTGCAGTAGCATTTAGACATTAATACTGAATAAAAAAAACTAAAAAAAAACTAGACTGCACATATTTTAAACTAGAAAAGATTTATAACAGTATGAAAAAAGGTTACACATGAAATTAACACAAATCAAGTTACTTCAGGACTTAATAATGAAATAATCATCTTTAGTGTAAGTACATGAATCATCTAAATAAAATATATCAGCTTCATTATTTTAAACAATCATGTTAACAAGCTGAAGCTGTGAGAGCTTCAATGAGCTTCTGATGCATCATGAATGATTATTCTTACTGAATTTCACACATCTTCTGTTTCTCCTCGGGCCCCAATAACATGTTTTACAGCCTCCAGGGTTTGCTGGTGATCCATGCTTCAGAAAGGAAACTACAGCAGTTACACATATTCATAGAAACCACTGAACTATTTTACACAAGACCCAGACGAGTCCGCTGCACCTGTGCTGCAGGCTGGAATTAAAGCACATCATGCTGTTTTGTCTGGCCAGAGGAGAACTGACCCCCAACTGAGTCTGGTTTCTCACACAGACACTACTGAAGAGAACTGGAGGATCATCGATGAACTGACTTGAGCTGGTTACTGTCTTCTTTCATCACTGACAAACTCTTTTCCTGTTTGACTCTGTAAAGCTGCTTTGACACAATCAGTTTGTATAAAGCGCTATACAAATAAAGGTGACTTGACTTTATATTCTATATATCTGCTCACCTTTAAATAGTAAGCATCATCAATATTCTGAATTAAAACCTTTAAGATCAGTTTTAGTACATTAAGGGTCCGTGTATCTTTTGGTCATTGGATTTTTTGTTTAATATTGAAAGTAGAAAAATGAGAAACGGCTCCTTTTTCGTTTTTAAATTTTTTGCAAAAAACGAAAAACAAGAATTCGGCTTAATTTGTAGTTTTTCTTTCAGGGGTAGAAAAATGAATAAACAGCTTGAATATTCGATTTCTACACGTGGGTGGGAATTAAACGCCCCTTTCTGCTGATTGGTCAGACAAAAAAAAAAAAAAAAAAAAGATCAAACTGTCATCAGTTCTTCTGCAGTTCCTCGCGGCAGAATACTAGTCCTCTGCTGCTGCTGGGGGGGATTTCATAGCCTAACATATTTTCCAAACTGTAAAGTCACTTTTTATCATGATATATACTGTGATTTATTCTAAAATGACTTAAATAATGCATTTAACGTCAAATAATCTTAATGTAGACTTTTAAAAATAGGCGCATCAAGCAGCCTACTAGCTGTGTATTGGTTCATGTTTTGCACTAAAGCAGTGCATTCTGTTGTTTTCTTTATTTTTCAACGGGACGACATTTTGTAGTCATTTTGAATGTACACAAATACAAATATGCATTTTACCATATGACTATAAATGACAACTTATTAAATTATTTCCCCTCTTCAGGAACAAATCCAGGTGAACATCAACTAATTCTCAATATTAATTAAATAAACTGTTTAGATTGCTGCATATTTCCTGTGCACTTCAATACTGGTCTGTGCTTGACAGTAGTCGCGTTTTTCTGTTTTATTTAACTAGGGCAACTAGTCAGATGTTGTTCTAAAGGCTTATTAGGTCTACCTTCTTTTTTCCGAAACAGACACACAAAAATGTCCTGCTCGCACTTACCCATTTAATGGCAGAGAACGGTGACTTTCACTTTTCATTCTTTAAGCGGATGCAAATCTGTCATAAAATAATATGCATCTCGTGGCGTATGCTATATTCCAAACGTTCTGAAGGCATACAGTATAAGGTTTGGTGAGAAACAAACCAAATGGCAATTAATTACATTTATGTAAATCTTGTGTTACATTCCTGTGTGCGAGAGCACAAGTGTCAGACTAAATCAGACTACAGTTACTTTTTTATAGATTACATATTATTCACACAATAGAAATAAATGATTCATCGTTTATTGATTCTCTCTAATTCCTCTTTTTTTTTTTTTTTTTAATGTTCCTTTCTAAAATAGTCTACTGCTTATATACACTCAGAAAGTCTTCCAGTTTGTGGACATTCACACAGTTATCAGTCATTAATCCGGTGGCTATACAGCATTTGACCAATGGGTTTACAAAAATAATTTCAGGTTTAAGAAGTGTTTCAACATTGCATCAACTACTGATGAACGCATTATTTTTTATTTAAATGATCACTCAGTAGGTTAACCATGTATTATTATGTATTATTGAAAGGCTTTTGTCTTTCAAACTCATTAAAATGCACAAATTCTCATTATTTCTTATTTGCAGACATTCTCAAACTCTTTGTCCTCTGAACCTCTTTTACCTAACATATTTACTTTAAAGGGGTGGTCAATCAGCAATTCTGTAAAAGACAATATCTCCCTTGCGTTAAACTTTGAGCATCGTAACTTTGCAGATGTTTTTTATGCTCAAACAGCAACATTACACACTAAAGTTAAAAAAAGTGAAATCATAATCAGTGATCCTTTAAGTACCCTCTGACATAGATGAATGGTCATATGGCACAAACAAATGAAGGTAAACATAAAATATTTCATCTTTTTTAGTAAGTGTATGATTTATTTTAATTTTACATTTTTATGATTCAATTACTTTTCAGCCTTTCATTAAACTCTCCCCCCAACATCCCCCCCCCCCCCGCAGTTCCTCTACGAACCCCTATTTGGGAAACCCTGACGTAATATAATGTTTATTGCACTTCATGTTGTTAATTACAATGAAAGGAATATATTTTCTCACTATTTGTATTTTTACATCATTATGGTACAAGATTATCCTGTTTAAATCAGTGTGATAAACAAGTTAGGTCAAAAGTAATCAAAAAGTAATCTGACTATATTACCTAAAACGTGAAATGTAGTGGATTAGTTACTGACTACATTTTTGTCATGTAATTTGGAATCAGTAACGGATTACAATTTGTAAGTAATCTACCCAGCTCTGAATATACCCAAGTCAAAGCATTATTCTTTCCTTTTTGTATTAGTGTTTAAAATATTTATTTTGAAATAATTAATAATATTTATAATAATAATAATTAATTACTTAATTAAACAAAAAAAAAAAAAAAATTACTGGGGGACCAGGGTAGGATATAGCCTGCCCTGGCATGCCCAGCTGATGCAAAGCATAGAATTTATATCTTCACAGAAGAAAGCCCTAGGCTCTGCCACAGAACAGGTTGTGTCGAGCCATTCATTTGTCTGGTTGTTTGATGAGAAAAAGATTAAATGTAGTTGCAATAAAAAAGTTTAAGAATCTGTACAACTGCTGCTGCAGCAGAGGACTAGTATTCTGCCGCGCGGAACTGCAGAAGGACTGATGACAGCATGGTTTGATCTTTTTTTTTGTCTGACCAATCAGCAGAAAGGGGAGTTTAATTCCCGCCCACGTGTAGAAATCGAATATTCAAGCTGTTTATTCATTTTTCTAACCCTGAACGAAAAACTAAAAATTAAGCCGAATTCTTGTTTTTCGTTTTTTGCAAAAAAATTAAAAAACGAAAAAGGAGCTGTTTTTCATTTTTCTACTTACAAAATTAAACAAAAAATCAAATGACCAAAAGATACACGGACCGTTCTACTTTAGCTCAACGGCTGCAGTCCTGGATTCAGTGATAGCTGAACTAATAAATCACATTCAGGAGAAACCGTGAACAAAGAGTCATATAGCCTAAAGCTTTCGGACGCAGGGCCGCACAAGAAAGAATAAATAACTTAGCCTACATTAAAGCTGCAGTTGTTAACTTTTGGCGCTTGCGTCTGGCGGAAGAACATTGTAGCCGAAACTGCTTCTCTCTGTTTACATCTATGGCGAGTCACGCAGGTACTGTGCTACTCTGCAGCGTTGCCGACCCCAACCAGACTAAAATAGTCCGAATATAAACACTTATTATAGGTTTACCGTAGTGATTCAGGATAAGACAAAAACACGGTTTGGAAAATGGATTCATGATGTACTCGCTCATTATATATATTTTTTATATATAAAAAAATGAGGGTTAGGGGGCAGAGAGGATGTTATTGATGTTATGTTGTTGGCGCGATGTTAAGCTGCTAATAAAGTTGCATACAAATACACAGTGGATTCATGTTTATTATTATATTTACAATATACCACAGTTTTTATGCCAGTCATATCATTTTATTTTGTTGTATTTATCCGTCACACCTTACAGCCCGGTCCGTGAAAATATTGTCTGACATTAAACCGGTCCTTGGCGCTAAAAAGTTTGTGGACCGCTGGTTTAAGGGACCATCTGCAAATTCCAGTGCAAAAACCGTAAACAATGCCCAATCATTCTTTCAAATGAATGATTTTACAAGGTTGTAAATGCAAACTGACTTACTGAATGTGAGAAAATTTTTAAAGAAAAAAATCAACTGTAGAAAGTCATTCTTATTACTAGGAACCTTTTACAAGTTTGTATGTTAATAAGCTACTACTTGGGGCGACATTTAAAAGCAAATTTGAACTGTGAGATGACATGGGCACCATGTGGCGTTATAATGTGTCAAAGCATTTCATAATATCAATTCTCATTTAATAACATTTTCTGTCAAATTTTATTGTTACTTTCAATAATACTTACTATTTAATAGGATAGTTTGTTATTTTTCAAATGAGAAAATGAGAAACAAGAGACCAAACAATGCAGATGAGCTGAAGGCCACTGTCAAAGAAACCTGGGCTTCCATACCACCTCAGCAGTGCCACAAACTGATCACCTCCATGCCACGCCGAATTGAGGCAGTAATTAAAGCAAAAGGAGCCCCTACCAAGTATTGAGTACATGTACAGTAAATGAACATACTTTCCAGAAGGCCAACAGTTCACTAAAAATGTTTTTTTTTTTTTTTTTTTGGTCTTATGAATTATTCTAATTTGTTGAGATAGTGAATTGGTGGGTTTTTGTTAAACGTGAGTCAAGTCAAGTCATCTTTATTTATATAGCGCTTTAAACAAAAAAGATTGCGTCAAAGCAACTGAACAACATTAATTAGGAGAACAGTGTGTCAATAATGCAAAATGACAGTTAAAGGCAGTTCATCATTGAATTCAGTGATGTCATCATGCAGCTCAGTTCAGTTTAAATAGTATCTGTGCAATAATTTGCAATCAAGTCAACGATATCGCTGTAAATGAAGTGTCCCCAACTAAGCAAGCCAGAGGCGACAGCGGCAAGGAACCAAAACTCCATCAGTGACAGAATGGAGAAAAAACCTTGGGAGAAACCAGGCTCAGTCGGGGGGCCAGTTCTCCTCTGACCAGACGAAACCAGCAGTTCAATTCCAGGCTGCAGCAAAGTCAGATTGTGCAGAAGAATCATCTGTTTCCTGTGGTCTTGTCCCGGTGGTCGTGAGCCAAAATCATCACAATTAAAAGAACCAAAGATTTAAACTACATTTAATTTAAATTTATTTAATACACGAGTTTCACAATTTGAGTTGAATTACTGAAATAAATGAACTTTTCCACGCCATTCTAATTTATTGAGATGCACCTGTTTTATCTCCTTTCAGATTTCTCTGTTTCTGTTAAACCATTTTTACTTTTATTTCAGAGTCAACTGAAGAAAATGAGGAGAATGAAGAATTGAGTGAAGTTAAGGAGAGAAATCATGTCAAAACTGGAGAAAAACCCTTGAGTTACTCTCAAACTAAACAGACATATTTAGAGAAAAGAAACATTTCACCTGCAAAAAGGTTACACGTGAAATTGACACAAATCATGTTACTTCAGGACTTAATAATGAAATAATCATCTTTAGTGTAAGTACATGAATCATCTAAATAAAATATATCAGCTTCATTATTTTAAACAATCATGTTAACAAGCTGAAGCTGTGAGAGCTTCAATGAGCTTCTGATGCATCATGAATGATTATTCTTACTGAATTTCACACATCTTCTGTTTCTCCTCGGGCCCCAATAACATGTTTTACAGCCTCCAGGGTTTGCTGGTGATCCATGCTTCAGAAAGGAAACTACAGCAGTTACACATATTCATAGAAACCACTGAACTATTTTACACAAGACCCAGACGAGTCCGCTGCACCTGTGCTGCAGGCTGGAATTAAAGCACATCATGCTGTTTTGTCTGGCCAGAGGAGAACTGACCCCCAACTGAGTCTGGTTTCTCACACAGACACTACTGAAGAGAACTGGAGGATCATCGATGAACTGACTTGAGCTGGTTACTGTCTTCTTTCATCACTGACAAACTCTTTTCCTGTTTGACACTGTAAAGCTGCTTTGACACAATCAGTTTGTATAAAGCGCTATACAAATAAAGGTGACTTGACTTTATATTCTATATATCTGCTCACCTTTAAAAAGTAAGCATCATCAATATTCGGATTTAGAACCTGTAAGATCTGTTTTAGTACATTAAGGGTCCGTGTATCTTTTGGTCATTGGATTTTTTGTTTAATATTGAAAGTAGAAAAATGAGAAACGGCTCCTTTTTCGTTTTTAAATTTTTTGCAAAAAACGAAAAACAAGAATTCGGCTTAATTTGTAGTTTTTCTTTCAGGGGTAGAAAAATGAATAAACAGCTTGAATATTCGATTTCTACACGTGGGTGGGAATTAAACGCCCCTTTCTGCTGATTGGTCAGACAAAAAAAAAAAAAAAAAAAAAGATCAAACTGTCATCAGTTCTTCTGCAGTTCCTCGCGGCAGAATACTAGTCCTCTGCTGCTGCTGGGGGGGATTTCATAGCCTACCATATTTTCCAAACTGTAAAGTCACTTTTTATCATGATATATACTGTGATTTATTCTAAAATGACTTAAATAATGCATTTAACGTCAAATAATCTTAATGTAGACTTTTAAAAATAGGCGCATCAAGCAGCCTACTAGCTGTGTATTGGTTCATGTTTTGCACTAAAGCAGTGCATTCTGTTGTTTTCTTTATTTTTCAACGGGACGACATTTTGTAGTCATTTTGAATGTACACAAATAAAAATATGCATTTTACCATATGACTATAAATGACAACTTATTAAATTATTTCCCCTCTTCAGGAACAAATCCAGGTGAACATCAACTAATTCTCAATATTAATTAAATAAACTGTTTAGATTGCTGCATATTTCCTGTGCACTTCAATACTGGTCTGTGCTTGACAGTAGTCGCGTTTTTCTGTTTTATTTAACTAGGGCAACTAGTCAGATGTTGTTCTAAAGGCTTATTAGGTCTACCTTCTTTTTTCCGAAACAGACACACAAAAATGTCCTGCTCGCACTTACCCATTTAATGGCAGAGAACGGTGACTTTCACTTTTCATTCTTTAAGCGGATGCAAATCTGTCATAAAATAATATGCATCTCGTGGCGTATGCTATATTCCAAACGTTCTGAAGGCATACAGTATAAGGTTTGGTGAGAAACAAACCAAATGGCAATTAATTACATTTATGTAAATCTTGTGTTACATTCCTGTGTGCGAGAGCACAAGTGTCAGACTAAATCAGACTACAGTTACTTTTTTATAGATTACATATTATTCACACAATAGAAATAAATGAATCATCGTTTATTGATTCTCTCTAATTCCTCTTTTTTTTTTTTTTTTTAATGTTCCTTTCTAAAATAGTCTACTGCTTATATACACTCAGAAAGTCTTCCAGTTTGTGGACATTCACACAGTTATCAGTCATTAATCCGGTGGCTATACAGCATTTGACCAATGGGTTTACAAAAATAATTTCAGGTTTAAGAAGTGTTTCAACATTGCATCAACTACTGATGAACGCATTATTTTTTATTTAAATGATCACTCAGTAGGTTAACCATGTATTATTATGTATTATTGAAAGGCTTTTGTCTTTCAAACTCATTAAAATGCACAAATTCTCATTATTTCTTATTTGCAGACATTCTCAAACTCTTTGTCCTCTGAACCTCTTTTACCTAACATATTTACTTTAAAGGGGTGGTCAATCAGCAATTCTGTAAAAGACAATATCTCCCTTGCGTTAAACTTTAAGCATCGTAACTTTGCAGATGTTTTTTATGCTCAAATAGCAACATTACACACTAAAGTTAAAAAAAGTGAAATCATAATCAGTGATCCTTTAAGTACCCTCTGACATAGATGAATGGTCATATGGCACAAACAAATGAAGGTAAACATAAAATATTTCATCTTTTTTAGTAAGTGTATGATTTATTTTAATTTTACATTTTTATGATTCAATTACTTTTCAGCCTTTCATTAAACTCTCCCCCCAACATCCCCCCCCCCCCGCAGTTCCTCTACGAACCCCTATTTGGGAAACCCTGACGTAATATAATGTTTATTGCACTTCATGTTGTTAATTACAATGAAAGGAATATATTTTCTCACTATTTGTATTTTTACATCATTATGGTACAAGATTATCCTGTTTAAATCAGTGTGATAAACAAGTTAGGTCAAAAGTAATCAAAAAGTAATCTGACTATATTACCTAAAACGTGAAATGTAGTGGATTAGTTACTGACTACATTTTTTTGTCATGTAATTTGGAATCAGTAACGGATTACAATTTGTAAGTAATCTACCCAGCTCTGAATATACCCAAGTCAAAGCATTATTCTTTCCTTTTTGTATTAGTGTTTAAAATATTTATTTTGAAATAATTAATAATATTTATAATAATAATAATTAATTACTTAATTAAACAAAAAAAAAAAAAAAATTACTGGGGGACCAGGGTAGGATATAGCCTGCCCTGGCATGCCCAGCTGATGCAAAGCATAGAATTTATATCTTCACAGAAGAAAGCCCTAGGCTCTGCCACAGAACAGGTTGTGTCGAGCCATTCATTTGTCTGGTTGTTTGATGAGAAAAAGATTAAATGTAGTTGCAATAAAAAAGTTTAAGAATCTGTACAACTGCTGCTGCAGCAGAGGACTAGTATTCTGCCGCGCGGAACTGCAGAAGGACTGATGACAGCATGGTTTGATCTTTTTTTTTGTCTGACCAATCAGCAGAAAGGGGAGTTTAATTCCCGCCCACGTGTAGAAATCGAATATTCAAGCTGTTTATTCATTTTTCTAACCCTGAACGAAAAACTAAAAATTAAGCCGAATTCTTGTTTTTCGTTTTTTGCAAAAAATTAAAAAACGAAAAAGGAGCTGTTTTTCATTTTTCTACTTACAAAATTAAACAAAAAATCAAATGACCAAAAGATACACGGACCGTTCTACTTTAGCTCAACGGCTGCAGTCCTGGATTCAGTGATAGCTGAACTAATAAATCACATTCAGGAGAAACCGTGAACAAAGAGTCATATAAAGCTTTCGGACGCAGGGCCGCACAAGAAAGAATAAATAACTTAGCCTACATTAAAGCTGCAGTTGTTAACTTTTGGCGCTTGCGTCTGGCGGAAGAACATTGTAGCCGAAACTGCTTCTCTCTGTTTACATCTATGGCGAGTCACGCAGGTACTGTGCTACTCTGCAGCGTTGCCGACCCCAACCAGACTAAAATAGTCCGAATATAAACACTTATTATAGGTTTACCGTAGTGATTCAGGATAAGACAAAAACACGGTTTGGAAAATGGATTCATGATGTACTCGCTCATTATATATATTTTTTATATATAAAAAAATGAGGGTTAGGGGGCAGAGAGGATGTTATTGATGTTATGTTGTTGGCGCGATGTTAAGCTGCTAATAAAGTTGCATACAAATACACAGTGGATTCATGTTTATTATTATATTTACAATATACCACAGTTTTTATGCCAGTCATATCATTTTATTTTGTTGTATTTATCCGTCACACCTTACAGCCCGGTCCGTGAAAATATTGTCTGACATTAAACCGGTCCTTGGCGCTAAAAAGTTTGTGGACCGCTGGTTTAAGGGACCATCTGCAAATTCCAGTGCAAAAACCGTAAACAATGCCCAATCATTCTTTCAAATGAATGATTTTACAAGGTTGTAAATGCAAACTGACTTACTGAATGTGAGCTGCAACAATTGAAAACTTAGTGTACTTGTATAAAGACGGGTAATTGAGGTAAATAGTTGAGTATGGCACTTTAGTGTGCTCATAAGAAGAGAGTTATTGGCAATGTCACTTGTATTTTGAATGGAAAATTATTGTGGTGAATTATAATAATTAAAGAAAAAAATCAACTGTAGAAAGTCATTCTTATTACTAGGAACCCTTGAGTTACTCTCAAACTAAACAGACATATTTAGAGAAAAGAAACATTTCACCTGCTCTCAGTGTGGAAAGAGTTTATCAAGCAATACAAGTCTTGATGTTCATTTGAGAGTTCATACTGGAGAGAAACCGTACACTTGTGATCAGTGCGTGAAGAGTTTCTCACAATCATCAACTCTTAAGAACCACATGAGGATCCACACGAGAGAGAAGCTGTACACATGTGATCACTGCAACAAATTATTTATGTGGGCTACAAACCTGAGAACACACCTGAGAGTTCATACAAAGGAGAAACCACATTCATGTTATTTGTGTGGAAAGAGTTTTTCACAACTACAAAATTTAAAAGTTCATCAGAAATGACACACTGGCGTAAGAGAATACATGTGCTTTGAATGTGAAAACACTTTTACTTCAGCAATGTGTTTAAAACAGCATGAGAGGATTCACACTGGAGAGAAACCATATCACTGCACTGCATGAAGTGAAAGTGAAAGTCGTGACATTTGTCAAGTATGGTAACCAGAATTGGTGCTCTGCATTTAACCCATCCAAGTGCACACACACAGCAGTGAGAAGTGAACACACCGTGAACACACACCCGGAGCAGTGGGCAGCTATATCCAGCGCCCGGGGAGCAACTGGGGATTCAGTGCCTTGCTCAAGGACACTTCAGTCATGGGTATTGAGGGAAGAAGAGAGCGCTGTTCATTCACTCCCTCCCACCTACAACTCCTGCCAGCACCGAGACTCGAACCTGAGACCTTCTGGTTACAAGTCCAACTCTCTAACCATTAGGCCACGGCTGCCCCCACAATGTGGGATGTGCATGTGGGAAGTGTTTCAATCAGTCATCTTCTCTACACAAACATATAAAAAACATTCACGGTAAGTAGATTATCTTCAGATCAGCACTTTCAGATCTGATGCTGCGTACTCGTCAAATTTAATTTATTCGAAGCGAGTAAAGATGCCCCATTCAGGAATGAATTGCTCTTTTGAGTCAATTCTGTTTAAGGTCTTGAACAAACAAGGTTGCAAAACAGTGTGCATTTGTTCACAAATCACTGAATTGTTTGTTCAGTTCCCTGTGCGCATTGAATCATCTGAAGCGGTTTCTCATAAGGAAATTTAAGAACACAGAGAACATAAAGACTTTCAGACAACTGAAGCCAAATCTGCAAATTCTACTGTTGGGCTGCGCTGAGGATCTTTATTAGCTGAACACCGTGTGTGTCGTCTGTGAACGACTCCACAGGAATACATTTGACTTCATTTGGGTGATATTTTGTAGTAGTGCTAGGAAGCTGGATCGACTGTCGTGTGAAATGTGTAAAGTCAAATGAAAGTAAGGTGTCGATTGCAGCATTTAATTCATAGTAGATTTGCTTTATTACATTAGGCCTACATCAGATTTCTCTTTGAGTGTTGTGAGGTGATTCTGCGGTTTGCAGCATTGAGCATTTTAACCAATCACACATGATTCTCTTGAGCTTATGAATGCATTATCCAATCAGAGGAATTTTGATTCATCACTGCGGAAAACTCTGAAATTGTTCAGTGTGCAGTGTTTCTTGAATTCACAAAATCTCTCATCAGCATAAACAACAAACTGCAGAAAAGAGATTGATTGTGTAGTGTAGACAGCTTCAGTAATTATAACGAGAGTTTTTATGAAAATATGAACTCACAGTTTTAGACTGAAGTCAAGGAGCGCTGCTTCTTTATTTATTCCCAGTTTGAATAACCATTTTGATTTTCGTGATATTGCAATATGTGAAGTCTTATTTGTAAAATGGAATTCATGAATAGCTCATGCTTTTCCCCTTGATTAGGCCTAATCAACATTAATGATCATTATTACAATATCAAAAAACAATAAATCAGAAAAAAAATAATTCAAGACATTGCAGCTTCACCCTTAAATACATGTACATGATGTTACACTTTTGCACTGTAAAGGTGGCTTTTGTTGATGTAAAAAATGAGATTGGTAACAGATGCGCTTACTTTATCTGGGGCTAACGTTTGTGCGCAAAGAGTTGGTATTGATCCCTCTTTTAGAATCAAACTTTGTGGAAATCCAGCGTAGAACCGACCCTTGTTTGTGTGGCAGTCTGGTGTAAAATGATTCAATCTTATAGGAATTTACCATTCCAGGACATTTCCTATGAAAATGAAACTTAATCACAGTGTCCTCAGGAGCTCAGATAGAGGGAGTCTATGGAGACTCCTGTGTTCATTGGTGCATCCCAAAACACAACACTAGTAATGCTTTTGAAAAAAATCCTCAATCCAAGGTACTCAAAAATATTGTGAAAAATGTAAAAAGCCTTTATTCACATAGTCTCAGCCTCAGACATCACGGCCACGGACCGGTGGCTAAACGTCTGATGCATATGGGACACAAAAGTGGAAACACTTCAGGAATGTCGAAGTCATCATCAGATTGGTTGAATTCTACAGGATTTCCAGGAGACGTGTGTGTCACGTTCTTTAACACTTGGCCTTGAAACAAAGATGCCATGGCACCAAACCCCCTCGCTACCCAGCCAACGTTTGTATGTGGGGCCCATATAGGTTTGAAATGGGCTGAAAAATGGGCCCCTTGTAGGATTGTCCGTGGGTTCCATAATGGCCCAATGTTAATTGCCCACATGAATTTCATATAGGGTTGCACTTGCGACTAGGTGGGACCCAACTGGGCAACATGCACAAGACCCATCTTGGTCCAAGCTTTATGTTTCACGTGGGTACTACAAGGTTACTACATAGGCTGAAATACAAGCTGTAACTGGGTTTGTCCATGGGTTCCATGCTGGCCCCAGCAACTTACTCATGTGGGTTTTATGCAGGATTTCACAGGGCTTTAGGTAGGGGATCATATGCATACAGATCTGAGATAGACTGAGGATAGACCTGTACCTGACTCACAGCTCACTCATGCGTATCAGACCAAGAGCGTAGGTTTGCTTTTGACATTGGAAACTAAACCCAAGTACCCCGAAAAAGCAGAGAAGCAGAGAAACATCACACGTGTTTGTGCGGTAAACTTTACTCTGCCAGTAATAATACAGGTGCTGGTCAGATAATTAGAATATCATCAAAAATTTGATTTATTTCACTAATTCCATTCAAAAAGTGAAACTTATATATTATATTCATTCATTACACACAGACTGATGTTTTTCAAATGTTTATTTCTTTTAATTTTGATGATTATAACTGACAACTAAGGAAAATCCCAAATTCAGTATCTCAGAAAATTATAATATTGTGAAAAGGTTTAATATTGAAGCCACACTCTAATCAGCTAATTAACTCAAAACACCTGCAAAGGCCTTTAAATGGTCTCTCAGTCTAGTTCTGTAGGCTACACAATCATGGGGAAGACTGCTGACTTGACAGTTGTCCAAAAGACGACCATTGACACCTTGCACGAGGAGGGCAAGACACAAAAGGTCATTGCAAAAGAGGCTGGCTGTTCACAGAGCTCTGTGTCCAAGCACATTAATAGAGAGGTGAAGGGAAGGAAAAGATGTGGTTGAAAAAAGTGTACAAGCAATAGGGATAACCACACCCTGGAGAGGATTGTGAAACAAAACCCATTCAAAAATGTGGGGGAGATTCACAAAGAGTGGACTGCAGCTGGAGTCAGTGCTTCAAGAACCACTACACACAGATGTATGCAAGACATGGGTTTCAGCTGTCGCATTCCTTGTGTCAAGCCACTTGGTGTCAAGCAACATGGTATCCCTGGTATCCCTGTTCTTAATTGGACAGCAAACTCGCCTGACCTTAATCCAATAGAAAATTTATGGAGTATTGTGAAGAGGAAGATGCGATATGCCAGACCCAAGAATGCAGAAGAGCTGAATGCCACTATCAGAGCAACCTGGGCTCTCATAACACCTGAGCAGTGCCACAGACTGATCGACTCCATGCCACGCCGCATCGCTGCAGTAATTCAGGCAAAAGGAGCAAAAGTAATATTCTAATTTTCTGAGATACTGAATTTGGGATTTTCCGTAGTTGTCAGTTATAATCATCAAAATTAAAAGAAATAAACATTTGAAATATATCAGTCTGTGTTTAATGAATGAATATAATATACAAGTTTCACTTTTTGAATGGAATTAGTGAAATAAATCAACTTTTGGTGATATTCTAATTATATGACCAGCACCTGTATATTTGACATTTAATCAGCAGGTGCTACAGATTCAATGCTGTAACATTTTAACGCGGAATAATTTAACTCATAATTGTTTTAATGACTACGTCAACAGAAACAAAATGAAGATTAACGTGTTCTTACATGGCAGTGAGTGAATGGAGGTTTTGTAAATGGAGTAAGTTTAGAGGTCTTTCAGGCGTCTGATAGCGGAGAGCTCGCGCATAACACTCCTGCGCTATGAAATAAATAAATGTGATGCGACCATACTTCATGAGTGGAAAATGCGAAAAGACGTGGTTTTAAGGATCATTCAGAATCAACAAAGTCCAGAAAATAATAATTTTAAACAGAAGAACAGACCTTTATCTGCGGATTGTGCAGAATATAGTGTGAACATTTCACGCGACTCGCTGTTTGAACAAGAAGAATAAAGATAGACATTAAGCAGTTTTAGATCAGACGCATTATTATTATTATAATAATTAAAGCCAGTATGTACCACAGCACAGTTAAATATCGAGCATCATCCGGCGAGAAATCGATCAAAAACTCGCTGATTTCAGAGTCACACATGTTGCGTTTTAAGTGTAACACACTGGTCTCCTCACAATAATTTTTTTTTTGAGAGTTTTGAGAGCATCGTTTATGAACCTCGGAAACACATACCTCAAGCGGATCCTTTGCCGAAGAAAGTAAAGAGCGCGGAGCACAATGACATTCCTCTAGCAGCTGTTGAGATTGAGGAAACTCGAGCTCATGCATTTTTGAAGCGCCGGTGTTACGGTTTAACTGGTTACCGTGTTATCTGGTGACCAACTTCCTGGTTCAGGTCTCCGCTCCAGATGTGATGGAACGACTGCAGCAGATTCGCCGATTCTGAAGCACAAACTGACGTGATATTAAGCTGTCTAAATAAACGCAGACTTACTCATTGCATGATTTTGATATTCTTGTGAAGATTACAAGTTATTGGTATGATCGCCCGTAGCGGCTGAAATAAGTAGGATAAACAAAAAAATAAAATAAAGTAAGTCTGTGTTGGCGCGGGTTTCGAACACGCGTTAAAAGACGCGCGCGCCGCGAGACGACAGTATTTAACCACCGAGCTACCGATCTACACTGATTCAGACACAGATCTCTGGATTGAAGACAGGACTCTCAGCGTCACATTGTTCAGCTGCTGAATCAAGGAAATGTGACCGTGTTAACTTGTGACCTGTGTTTACCTATTATGAAAATAAACCATAGTAGAACGCTGACTACATTTTATGGTTTATGATGTTAAAGAACATTTCATGACGTCTCAGACAACTAAATCTGTGGCTACTGTGTTTTAATTATAAACGCTATCGTTAACTTATATTTACCATAGCAAAAACATGGTACATTTTCTTTAGAGACTGCTGATGTACATTACATGAATGTAACAACGTTGTTTCCATGTTGCCCTTATTTTCTCGTAGCATTACTTTGGAAACGTGACTTGATTTGAATGAAGTGTGATCGTATAAGATTATGCTATATTCGCAAGCAGACAATACCGTTTATATTTCATAATTTTTTTAAGTAATGCTAGTGACCGCAAGTCTCAAGGTACAAAGTATTACATATACAGATTTTTTTATTACAGAATAAAGTTAATATTTTAAATACTTGTATAATCAAATAAAATACCAGCTAGTGCACGCAGATAACAAGTTAACACGTTTATAAAGTAATGTTTATACGCAGTATTTCAGCTAGCATAATCTTATACGTTCACACTTCATTCAAATCAAGTCTCGTTTCCAAAGTAATGTTACGAGAAAATAAGGGCAACATGGAAACAACGTTAAGTTACATTCACGTAATGTACATCAGCAGTCTCTAAAGAAAATGTACCATGTTTTTACTATGTAAAATATAAGTTAACGATAGCGTTTATAATTAAAACACAGTAGCCACAAATTTACAGTTGACTGAGCCATCATGAAATGTTCTTTAACATCATAGACCATAAAATGTAGTCAGCGTTCTACTATGGTTTATTTTCATAATAGGCAAACACAGGTCACAAGTTAACACGGTCATATTTCCTTGATTCAGCAGCTGAACAATGTGACGCCGAGAGTCCTGTGTTCAATCCAGAGATCTGTGTCTGAATCAGTGTAGATCGGTAGCTCGGTGGTTAAATACTGTCGTCCCACGGGGCGCGCGTCTTTTAACGCGTATTCGAAACCCGCACCAACACAGACTTACTTTATTTTTTTTTGTTTATCCTACTTACTTCAGCCGCTACGGGCGATCATACCAATAACTTGTAATCTTTACAAGAATATCAAAATCATGCAATGAGCAAGTCTGTGTTTATTAGACAGCTTAATATCACGTCAGTTTGTGCTTCAGAATCGGCGAATCTGCTGCGGTCGTTCCATCACATCTGGAGCGGAGACCTGAACCAGGAAGTTGGTCACCAGGGGCACGTTCAAGCCATAGACAGTAAAAGAAATGGACACAGCGACCCCATTGGAACTCAATTGAGACAAGTGAAGCCCGTTTTTAGCGATTTTTAGAACTTCCGTTTCTGACGCGCAGACTCAAACTAAGCTTGATGACGTCAGCAACCTGTCTGACAGATGTAAACCTTCTAGTAGCTGTGCGTGGAAACTGCCATCGTTAATCTTGCAGAGACGGCGAGCTTGAGCGGGGAGTTCTTTGGCGTGAGTGAGCAGGAGTAAGTATTCTGATTAATTATTTTGTATAGTATTTTAAAATGTAACGCCAGTACGCCATATCTCTTGACGTCTCCCCGATTGCCTGCGAGCTTCTCCTCCTGTCTGTACGGTAATTTCTCTACTGTGCGACAGAGAGTCGAGTGGTTATGACGCAATCGTTAGCCTATTTTTACAAAAACTGTTTCTACGGGGCCATAATGTAACATAGAAGGTAATGGAGCCCTTTATACATTGTCGTGTATCTTTAGAAATAAATAATGGACAAATGGAGTCTTTAAACGCCTCAGATGTAAAGTTATTCGCTGTCAAAGTGACGCAAAAATGAATGGGAGTCAATGGGATGCTAACGCAAGTGAAGTTCTGCTACAAGATGGCGGCACGCGGCCGACTTCAACTTCCGGTCGACTTCCTTGCCCCCTGGTTCAAGCTCACACCGGTGCGCAACGTTTTGCTACGTTTTCCGGGTTGAACGACACGTTTCCTGGAAACGGTGTGCAACGGTGTGCAACGGGTTTGAGATGCGTTTTCTCTTGTTTGGTGGGTGTGTCAGAAATGTCGGCCCAATCAGCGGCAGCATGTATATAAACCACGCGGTATTAAAGAGACACCTCGCACAATGGGTCCTAGTAAAGTAGTTTACAAATGTGTCCGCTGCAGCTCGGTATATGCAACAATTGAAGACATTAGAAGACATGTTTGCCGTAAGAGTTTTATAGTAAAATATAGCATATCACCATGATGATGTAGTTGTTTATATTTTTAACTTCATTGCAAGGCAAGTTTATTTATATACCAAATTTCATACACAGTGGTAATGAAGTGCTTTACAAAAAATGAGAATGATAATTAATACAAGGTATTTAAAAATTAAGAACTAGAAATAAAATAATTTAAATTAGAATTGATTAGCTACCAGGAGATAAAATAGATGTGTTTTCAGTCAGAATTTGGTAAGATGTTCTCTTTCATTCTGGACGGCAAGGGCAGTGACTGTAACATTGAGGGTACTTTGCAGTATTAAACAAGTATTTATATCAATATCATCAGGCTCCGAAAATTCTTCAAAAAGAACACAGAGAATGGCCTTCTCAGCTGCCATAGTTGCAACGCTTGCGTCATCACAACAGGGTGTTCAACACGCCACCGTTTCCGTTTAAAAAACGTTTTGCAACGTTTTGTCTGGGCTGACCGCAGCCCAGTTAAACCGTAACACCGGAAGCGGAGGAGATCAAAGGGCGGAGCGATTCACGTGTTATGACTTATTCATGAGTCAAAGTTAAAACCTAGGAATATACAGAGAAACTGATCCCAGCTACATTACAAGCACGCAGAAGCTCAAAATATGAAAGTGAAACGTTAAAACTGAGTAATTGGTCTATTCCTGAAAAAAAAAAAAAAAAAAACAATTGCACAAACTATCCAGGTCTAGCATTTTCAGTCATTTTTAAAGTCAATTACTGCATGTACACAACCAACCAATTGCCGCAGTTTTGCAGTCATTGATTTTGTGTTTATTTGATTCATATACTTTTTCTCTAGGTTATTATCATCGTGTAATCTTAAAAGTATGACCAAGTTTGCTCATAATAATATTTTGATGCAAGATCGACACAATCGGTCTGTACAAACATTTTACATGTTGTTTTCCATATTTACAGCATTTTCTCACAGTAGTTTCTCATGTGTAGGGAAATGCAGCATTCACACGACATGGCATAGTTCTGCCTCTCCTCTTTTGAACAGTCTTTCACTTGCTCTCTTTTTTTATTTGATCGATCACTTTTTTACTTTTACTTTCCTCCCTTACAACCAATTAGCGTTTAGCAAAGTTCTTCTACAAACAGAAGCGTATAGTCATCAAAGTGAGGGAGGCAAAAATGTCAAGTTTTTTTTTTCAGACATTTGTCTAACTTATAGTGGAAAAAAATGTTCCTCCATTCTTCTCTTAATCTTCCTTCCAGTAGACTTTAGTAGAATTATGTACTTCTGATGATGAGAAATCCCAGGCATTTCGCTTGATTTGATCTTTTACATGAATCTCCCAGTGAACAAATATCTTGTTCTATGAATGTTTTCTAAGCATTCAGTTTTGGTTGGGAATATTAAAATGGCCAGTTGTCTTAATGTTTGTGGAATGTCGTTTAAAGGTTAGTGTGATACTCCTGAAACACTCTTGAGATCCACACCAGGAAATATCGCACAGATCCTGGATCCGTCTCTCAGCGGATCTCGTCAGAAAGTATAGCTTTTGTCTGGTTATCAAACCCTCGTCTGGTCTCAGGTTGCTCTCTGCTCTGTCTATCTGTCTACTCAAAACAGCAACATCTGTCAGTCTAAGAGTCTAAGAGGAAGCAGGGAAGAGAAGAAAGCAGGATAAAATGAGCAGAGTTTATGGCATAACCTTGTTGTTTCATTGTTCGGTCAGACTTCATCTGATCAGTGCAACCAACAGCAAGAGTTATTATGACAAAACTCCATAACAAGACATCCCATAATACCCTCTCCCTCATCTCATTCATGACGGCTAACATTAAATCAAACAACAAAAGTTAAACTACTTAGCGAGCAGTGCAAGAGCAAGAAGAATAAATAATCTAAAATATAACAAAATAATATGAATGATTGATTGAATAAATTAGTAAACAACTGAATGATAATGAATGAAATAATGATTAAAACAATAAATTATGAACAAAAGAAATAAAATACAAAACAGACGTTTGTTCACTTTTCAATGATTGTTGAATTAGATCCCAAGATGTTTTTAAGTGTTTTCTATCACATGTATTTATTTCTATTACAGTTGCAGATGAAGGATAATAAATAAGTGTTGAGAAGCTCAGAATGAACAGAAACTCCCTTCATCATCATGTTAAAGATCACAGTGACGTTCAGCTCTGAGTTTGAGTTTGAGAGTTTGAGTGATTCACACTGATCATCCTCTGGACAAGGAGCCGTTTAACTCTTCAGATTCAGACTGATTCAGTGAATCAGGAGCATCAGACCGGAGCTGTGTTAGGACACCAGCGTCAGGATCCCTGAGAGAAACACATTTATATTCAGCAGATGAAGATTCACACAGTTAAAGATTCACTTACAGCAGATGAAGATTCTCAGAGCTAAAGATTCACTTACAGTAGATGAAGATTCATTATCATCAGATCTGTGTGAAGGTCAAAACATCATCTGTCTGTTTCACCTCTCAAATGTTCAATTCATTCACTCCATTACATTTATTCATTTATCTGAATGACTCACTGCATTCAAAGAGCTTGTTTGATTTGTAAATTCATTCAGTGTGAATCAAACCCATGATCTAAGAGTTGTTCGTCTACAGGAATCACTCACCTGTTTTCTGAATCCTCTCGCGCTTTCTTCTGAAAACTTCTGACAACAGATTGAATCTGATTATTACATTTTATCACAGAGTCTGATTCTTATTCAGTCTTATTCAGACTGATTCCACAGATTCAGTGATCTGAAGATGAAGGGAAATGTGATTCATGGTGAAATATAGTGAGATTCAATGACTGAAATGATTCTTTAAGATTCATCATGCTACACCTGACACCTGTTTTTTACGCTTCATCAAGCAGATCAAGAAGAAGATGAGAAGAACAAAGATTAAAACAATCAAAAGCCACAACTGATCTATACAAGTGATAGAAATGAAATTGAATGAATGAAATCTGCTGATATATGAAAATGATGAAAAGAATATCTGGAAGCAAAACCAGAGATATCACGTTCTGAATGTTTCACCTGAGTGTTTGAGATCTGGAGTCACTTCATTCAGAAGATCTTTTAAACACAAAGATCACAAATATGAGCCAATGTGAGAGAAAAGAGTGAAAGTGGATTGAGTGTGAATCAGATCTGCAGTGTTTTATTAGTGAATAATCAGACGTTTATCAGCTGAAAGAGTCTGGAGTTGGGGGGGGGGGGGGGGGGGTGAAGTGCAAATGTTAGAGGATCAGTTTTATATAATACAAAAAACAAGCTGATATAATTAGAATTAGCATTAGAATAAAGAGTGCTAGAGTTAGAGGGTCAAATGAAGATGGAAGAGATGTGTTTTCAGCCGTTTCTTGAAAATGATTAAACTCACCTTCATTCCACCAGGAAGAACAGTTAATGTAGAAGTCCATGAAGGGTTTATCACAGGTTGAACTTGAATGCAAAATATGTCAACACAGGCATTTCAGTCTAATTAAATTTATTCAATATTCAAAACCTTTAACCCACTTTAAAAAAAAAAAACAAAAAAAACAAAAAACCATGGCAACAGTTTAAAAGTAGCCCAATACTGTGAATAAACGCAGACTTGGCAACCCTGCATCCAACAAGAGCTGCAGGAGTCAGATCTGACTGACCTCAGGTCGAGAATAAAGAGAGATAACTAACAAGAGCATGCTGGAGTATTTGCTGCTTAAATCCTGAACTCATTGACAAATGTATCTGATGTTGTAAGATGTGCTTCCTGTACACAGAGTGTGTGTGATCGTGAAATCGAAAGTGAAAGTGAAGAGAACGAAAGCTCATTCAAAAATAGATTTAAATACTCTGCATCCTGAGAGTGGCTCCTTGATGCACCAAAATGATATATGATGAAAGGAGTCAAACTATATCCTTATGTAATTAATGCCTCATGAAGCCAAAACTCCGGAACTCTTGCAACACACATGCCATTCAACAAAACAATAAACTTTCTAATCTGACGGGAAGATCTAGAAGAAATAACCATCCTTTCACCCACCCTTAAACCCCACTCCTTCCTGGACAGATGGCCCAGGTCACAGAAAAGTTGACTTAGGAGTGTCAAGAACTCAAGTTACTGTGCTTATATCATGCATTTACTGTAGCTTCAGAATTCATAATCATAACCCCTTCATGTTTGGTGTCATTCTAAAGGTCTCTGTAGAATGGTGTTCTGCTGAGGAAGGGGTGTGTCCCACTGTAGGGTATGTGAGATTGTTTATCTCCAGCCAGGTGTGACCCTGGAGCACAGGAAGTGACAAAACATTACTTTGGGAATCTGCAGTCAGAAAGACCCCCTTGCAGTGTGTGAGAGTCTAGGGCAGATCATACTGAAGTACCAATGAGTGGATCAGGGGGCTCTCCTCTAGGGATCTTCTGATTTCTGTCTGCCACTGGCTTAACAAGTTACAGTTACATTTTTTTCAGATCCAAAAGAGGACATGTCCGGGGAAAAGAGGACGTATGGTCACCCTACAGGACACACTGATTTAGTGTTTCTCTCACCTCTGAATGCAAGCGTGTACGTCTGCAGACTGCAAGACAGGGGCGTAACTTGAAAGAGGCGTAACTTGAAGTAGGAGGCGTAACTTGAAGTTGTCGAAATCTCTCAGAATCACGCGAGATGTCAAAATGATAAGTTGTTGGCAATATGGCTGCTTTCAGTAGGGCACAGAGTAGAATATTGATTACGTTTTTTTAAGGAAAGCAGGGGTTTTAGGCAGGGTTTGATGCATAAGGTGTGTGTAGATATTAATGTTAGGGGACAATGTGAGTGATGTGTACGTTTAGTAGGAAAACCTATTATCTGATCCACACTCCGGGACAGAAGAGGGCGGTATTGCACCAATAAGCTGGATGCCAACCGCCGTTAAACTGGAAAGAAGTTACAATGAGTTACAATGGTGAGAATATATTTTTTCACGAAATAATTATTTAAATTTAAGAGTACAAGTTATTTTCATACAGTGTTATTGATTTTGGAGTTAATAATCTTTTAAAACTAAGGTGTAAAGTCAGCAACATATAAGCAAAAGGTGTAAAGACGCTATCCTCCGGTTTCACAGACAAGACTAATTGAGCTATGGCCTGATCCTGGCTTAATCTAAACCCTGTTTGTTACTTACATAATATAGCATATTTGTGATTGTGCTGTAAAAACACGTTTTATAATGAATAACTAACAGGGGAGCTCCATTAAGTACACTTCTTTTAAAGTGGATTTACATAAACCATATATACATCTTGAAGACCATTACTAATTGTCTATTTATCATCTGACAGGATAGTCTTTGATAAGTATTGCAGATAAGCACATTTAACAGACATGAAACAGGCATCTGAGTGATGTCTGTGTGCTATTATTCACTCACAACACTGCTTTAGATGAGTGTAAGTCATGTAAACAAACAAATCTACATACAGTAACTAAACACTAGTTATCTATTTTATTTGTCCATTTGCAATATTGATAATTTTAGGAACATTTGTGTTGGATAAAAAGTGAGTTACATCAGTTACTAACTCAACATGCAGATGCAGTATATCACAGATAAATCACAGAGGTTACTTGACTCTTGTCTGGATGTTACAGGAACAGATTATGTTTATCTGCTGTAGAGTGACTGATGAAGGAATGCCTCCATCAAAGGATTTGTGTAAGTACACTACAAAAATAAATAAAACATTTTAATTAGTGTAATTTCAAACAGTTATTACAGCACTTTTCTTATTGTTGTTTTCTGTGCATTTGCTGCAGATCTTTTGTGGTGGAGCAGGACCTGCAAGGAAAGGGGAAAAAAAGGAAAAACCTGAAACAAAAGAATAAAGTAATGACTTTTTGTATTGTGTGTGTGTGTATTTCTGTAGGTTATGAAAATGTCTGCAGACTGGTGTGTGCACTGAGGATGGAGAAGTCCACTGCAGCATCCGGAAATGGTCCAGAGACACGGATGAGACGCTCCATCACTCTAGCTCTTACTGTCTCATCAGGACCAGATGCTGCTGTGGTCTCTTCATCCTCAGTGACCCCAGAGCAGCGAGAGCATCTAGAGAAAGACCAAAAGACACTGAGGATTTGATTTTGGTAAAGTTTGTTCTGCTGGTTTCTGTTTATAAGACGAAGGCTGACTTTCAGAAGCTTCAAAAGCATCATCAAAAAATGTGATGGAGCTTTTATCTGAAGTGATTGACAGTGCTCTTATTACAGGGGCCTACAATCCTCTGATCAAGCTGGAGAAAAGAGCCCTGCTCAAGCACAGTTTTGAACCAGTTCAGTGGTTTAGCACACTACAAAAGTAATAAATCAATGCATGTACTTGTAAACTCTGTGTAAATGTTTTACAGGTAGTGGTGCTCACGGAGAGCAGCACACGATTGTTTGGAGCAGACACAGCAGCAGTCAGATTGTCCTGCATGTGTTCTTCTGCTCTCGCTTCAAGGTTGTGTGGTTCAGAGAGCCGTCATCAAGGTCTTCCTCATCCTGTTGCTCAACGACATCCCCGTTGAGAAGAGTGAGATTGTGAAGCACAGCGCAGCAGCAGAACTGTCTCAGCTGTGTTGAGATGATAGTAAGATGTGGGGTTCACCGTCTGTAAATACATGATTGTTAGAACAGTAAGTTTGAAAGAAGCTTTGTTTCATGTGTTGTTGACTTGTACATGTCTGTATTTATTGTGATGCTAACATTTATACATTCTTTTAATCATTTAGACATGTTTGTTGTTGTCAGTAAATAAAATATAAATATTTTATCTATTCATGTATTAATTGCTTGACTGAAAACTGATGTATTCACATCAACTGCATTAGTGTATATTCATGTATAGCTATGTCACGACAGAAAATACATTTTGCTTCTTTTACTAAAATGTAATTTTAAGGAAAAAAATGTATATAATTATTGGTTGGCATTTATCATTATTATTGCATGTAAGTGTTGGGGTGAGCAAAAGATGCAATTCATTATGGGGTAATGTTAATTTTTGAGTAGTAATACTTACATTTTTAGAGTAAAAAATCTACAATATTCTCCAAAGGTGAGATCTTCGAGCAGCTGTTCGACGTTTCGTTTGTGCAGATATTGCAGAGTCGCTGAGAGAAACTGTACTGGACTGTTGAGTTAGTGATGCTGTGAGGTGGTAGTGCACCTGACCCTCTTTTTTATTATTATTGCCAAACTTATTACATAAAAGATCATGGTAAGACGGTTGTATCTAACAATAACAATCATAACGCCATAAAACAGTAAATAAAAAAATAACGTGTTCATCATAGTATAAGATACTATACAAGAAAAAAAATTCACATAAAATAATTGAAAAAATATTCTAGAGATAACGATTTTGGGTTTTCTAATTCTATAAAAAAAATCACATTAGTGGAGTTAAAAATATAAAAACTTAAATTAACAGTATTGGCTATACTACAATCTTCATTATCAAAATACAAATACATTCATTAAACCTTTCACTCATATCTTTTAAGTTTTTACGCTCGTTTTAACTTTGTAGGTCACATGATCAACATAGCGGATGATGATATCCAAATCGCATTAATGCTTCATACACAAATACGCATTCAGGCTGTAGAGTATGTACTCTTTTATCGCTCGTTAAATTAGTTCTTATTGAAATTAAGTGCCTAATTAAAGGGTATGCGGTTTCGAACGCAGCCCGACAAAATCTCGTTTTGACATCTCGCGTGGCTCTGTGTGATTTGGACAACTTCAAGTTACGCCTCTTGCGTCAAGTTACGCCCACTACAAGTTACGCCCCTGTCTTGCAGTCTGCAGACAGACCCTTCTCTCTGAGTGCAGTCACACGACTGTAATGAGACTGAAATTAATATTATTATTTGTCTACCACATAAAACCTGAATGACTAGATGAATCTAGTGTCTTAAAATCATGTAAAAGCTAAGGATATTCAATGAAAACAGTTTGCAGTGTTTTACAAATAACTGATACATATGCATAAAACACAAATTTCTTTCTTGGCGAGTCGCGGTGGCTGGCGTTGTTCATTGGTCGGGCATCGACCAATAAAATGTCTTCATTCGCACCAAAGCCCCGCCCCTGGCTCTGCTCTCTCACATCTGCATATACAAGTGCACAAGTGAGTTTCGCAACAGGAATACTGCAGGAGTAGCAAAAGTCAGAGCGCTGGGGTTTGAACTTGTAGTTCCAGATCTGAGAGGCGTTAAGTGCTGATTTGACGTTGTGCAGCGAAACTGAAGTAAAGTGCAAAAGTAAATATGTCGTAAACATTTGTGTATGTCATTTTCTTTGTGTGAATGTCATTTTACACATTTGTAACTATTAATCTACAACTTCAAATTCAAAACACGGGTGTTTTGATCATTGTCTGGGTGTGCAAATTGAAAGATTCAGCTTTTCACATCAGAGCTGTGAGTGTAAATTTCAGCTTACACGAATGTTAATATGACAAGTTCTCACATTCAGATCAACAAGCTCTCGAGTTTAGCTACTGTATTACCTCCATACTATATTACCACCATGACATTAAATAAACCAATCAAAATCCTCTGGAGGTTTGCACTAGGAGCTGAAGTCCCACCCGTTTGAAGCTGGCTCCGACCTCCGTTTATCTCCGTCTCACGCAGCCGGACGAACGTGAAACCGAAAGTAAAGACTACAAGTGAAAGTCAAACTGATCCGCGGACCTTTCACGACCACGAGCTTCAGTCAGCGAAACATCTATATTTGTGCTGATTTATAGCTTAAGGAAGGATTTGGTTTAATGTAGCATTTGAAGATGCGCGGATCGAGCTGTGTTTTGATGTCAGTGCTGCTGATGATCGCCGATGGTATGTAGACTATTATTATAGGATTATATTATCCGTCTCTCTCTCTCTCTCTCTCTCTCTCTCTCTCTCTCTCTCTCTCTCTCTCTCTGTTCAACAAACCAAGTCTTAATGGCCAATTCTTTATTTATTTTCATCTCTAAACTATATTTTGGCTTCAAGGCTCCTGAATCCTGCTTGCTCATCGTCGTGCTGCATCACAAGGCTTTGTAAGGTCCAGTATGAGATGATATGGCCACTTTTACAGTCGCTGACAAATGACTGCGAAAATAAATGATCATATTCGGATCAGACTAGTGCCTCTATAGCCTACAGATTAAGAAAAATATGTCTTCACAATGCAATATATCTGAAAACAGTGAAAAATGTAAGACTGCAAAGTGAATAGTCTTCTGTATATACTGACCACACCCAGCAAAAGCTCGTTGAAGAGACGACAACGCCAGACGCCTAAACATCGTTAACATTTGGTTGAAAAGTGAAAGGTGAAAAGACGTCTTTTTCAGGTCATCGAACAGACGTTTGTATAAAAAACGTCCAGATTACGTCTAAATGTGATTGTAACATTAAAGTTAAAAAATACGTCTTTCCAGAGCTAATTACAACCGTGAATTCATTAATTATATTTATATCTCATATTCATAATTACTGTCAAAATAAGACAATTCACAAAAGAGTACCAAAACATTTATTGACACATTACATCTTTCACGTAAAAAAAATAAAAATAATAATAATTCCTGATCACATCTTAAGCCTGCATTTGATCAAACATACCGTAAAACAGTAATATTGTGAAATATAACTACAAAAATGATTGTTTTTTATATATATACAGTATATATGCATGCATTGTAAAATGTAATTTATTCCTGTGAGCTGAATTTTTTCAGCACCATTACTGCAGTCTTCAGTGTAACATGATCCTTCAGAAATCATTCTTATACAGGGTGTGTACAGATATAAACAAATTCAATTTAAGACTTTTAAATACCTTTTTAATACCACCTGATATGAAATTTAAGACCAAACCTCTGATGGAAATCACACATTTTTTATATATATATATTATGTAATATTTAATTTGTTAAAAGTAAAAATATATTTATATTGCTGTCAGAAATGCTATTTATTATTAACATATACAGCAAACTTTTCATATCAGCAGACAATATCTATTACTGTATTCTGTATTTTTTTTCTGTGTTCTATTAGCTTTCACATTTATCTGCATATTTTATATATTAACCTCAGGATGTTATTTATCTTTATAAAGGCCTTTAAAAAATAATAAAAAATAAAACCTTATTAAATGTATGCATCACATTTCACATCAAATTTTTACAGTTGATCAATAGGTTCAATTTACACTAAGGATCTATACCAAACAAATAATTAACATTGCACAATTGCAGCTGCATTTCAGGGTTTGTAAAACCTTTTGAGAGAGAAATTCAAGCACTTTTAAGTTTTTCACACAACTATTTACAGCTCTTTAAAACTCTAAAGAGTTTGTGTTTGTGATTGACACAAACAGAAGGGGAAAAGATAATAGCATCACTGAATATGGGTCAAAAGTTGCATATCTCTGTGTACTCATTCTTCATGAGTGAAAATTAAATAATCAGTATGTCAGGGGTTCTCAGATCTGGCCCACGGTCATACAGAGGGTGCATCCAATCAGCTTTAACTTCACTAGGTTGTGAATTAATATATTGTGTACATGAATTCAGGCTCTGGTAAGAACAGTGGCTCACTATAAACTGGTGACTATTACCATCCTCCATATACAACATCACTACTGACATTAATGCACAACAGTAAAACAGATTTTTTTTTCAATGCTATTTACAGCACATTATGATAAATACTTTATTACATGTATGTGCAAGATTTCAGTCATAAATAAAGTGGACATGTTTACTAGATTAGACATTAGCTGTCTAGTGATGTATATTTATGCTGAAATATAATTGTAATGATGAGTCAGCAGAGTGAGGATCCATTTGCAGCATTTAATAAATACAGTCGTACAGGCAATGGTCAATAAACAGCAACAGGGTTATCAGAGACGAGACAAAGGCAGAGTAACGAGACAGGCGAGAGATCAGGGCTGGCAGCAAGCAGAGTGAACAACAGTCCAAAAAACAGGACAAGAGGGTCAAAAGACAGACAGCAAATAATCCAAAAACAAGAGGAACAGTCCAGGGTCAAACACGGTAATCCAATAGAGCGTCACCCACGGCAGGACAAGACTTCTGAAAGGGTGAGTGTGAGACAGAGGCTTAAGTAGCCCCATAAACAAGCATCAGGTGAGCTCATAATCAAAATCAGGTAAGGCGTGATGGAAATGGAGTTTGAGGGGAAAAGTCAATACTCGGGTGATGGCGACCTCTGGTGACGATCAGGGGGAACTACAGAGGCCAGATTCATTGTGTCTGAAAGGCAGCGCCCCCCCCCCATATATTGCATGTCTTTCTTTGTTAACACACCTGATTCAGATAATCAGCTCGTTAGAAGTGAGCTCCGTAGCTATAAAATTATTAAATGTAATGAGTAAAGAGTTTAGTTGTTTATTTATTTTTTTATTTTTTTATAGTTTACTCTTATTCCCAGGTCTGTGTACATTCTGGTCATTTGAACAGAAATTAAGTTAGATTGTTCTATTTTTTTTTTTCATGTGTTAAAAATTAGAATATGCTTTAATGTTTTAATATATATATATATATTTTTATGCTTAAATATTTGTTTTGAATGTGCTTAATCCCATGACATATGTAAGTCTCTTTTGTGCATGTGCTCTGTTTGTTTTGCTTTTCTCTCTCCCTTAAACACTGTTAAGGACTAACAGGTGGAGATCAGTTAGTTGATGAGTCTGCTGATGACTGCACTATCCTGACTGGCCCACTAGAAGAAATGTTTGGAGTTAAAAGGCAGAGCTGAGATGGCTGCAGTGTGGATGCTTGGAACGAGAGTATTGGCTGCTGATGTTGTGTGTGTTTGTGGTTAATGGTGTTGACAAGTGTTTAATCCTTTTGTGGGAGGACTCATTTAACCCAAACATATGAGTTATATTAATTTTCTGTTAAGATTTTAAATTTTTTTTTAAGTTAGGTAGATTGCTTTTGGGAGTTAGTATTTTCTGTTTATTATGTTGGCCTTGACCCTTCCTGAAGTTCTGTTTGCTTCCTTGTTTAATAAATTTTATTCTGTTTTGTATTGATTCTGGTGTTGTGTGAGTCAGTAGAAGAGGAAGCTCCCTCCATTCCTCCACCGATTCTTTATTACTCCTTCCCAACCCTAGATGGAGGTGTGTAATAAGCCCTGAAACACCTTGTACTCATGTATGCCACTTCAGTTCATAATTCTAAAGTATAGCCTATAATTGGGACTTAAGACATTGCAGTAGACTAATTATTCCTGTGAAAACTTAAGTAGGCCAAAAGTTTTATAAGTTATTAATAAAATATTATTTTTTATGTAAGACCTTAAGTTAAAACTTTTAAAAGTTTTTGTAATAGCAAATGAAAACATTACTTGTGAGGTTTTTCTTCAATCACATGCATGTTTGATTCCATGTCACTTTAAATTGCATACAGTAAAAGTAAAATGCCATTTTACTGGCTTCGAATAGTTTTCTTTGGTTTTGTCAATACCATGCAGTGGCTGTGAGGGGGAAAAAAGCCTATAATGCAGTTTTCCATTTGTCATCTGCAGAACAAAATGAGTAAGACATTTTAATTTGCAATGTAAAATTAAAGAAACATCAAAATATGTGTAATCAAGAAAAAAAAAGGATGATTATATTTTGGGGCTGAATGACAGGCAAACTCATGCTCTCCTGAGACAGCACAGTCAGTGAGAAGAGTTATTTGAAATGCATAGGTGTAAATAACTACTACTATTATTATTATTAAGCAATGGACATTATTTGACGTTTACATTTTAGTTCCCACCTTATTAATTCCTGACCTATATCTGCACCACATGATCTAAATCTTAAATCTTACCCCATGTTTGAGAATATATATATATATATATTTGTATTTTTATTTTTTTCTTAACACGTACTCTCTATGTACAGGCCTTACTATTCTCATATCATATATAACTGTGATGTTCTACAAAACAAGATTTAAAACACAACTTCTGCATCACTCTTGTCAACGTAGTCCATAGTTACAATAAAAAGGTATCTTGATTTTATCTTGTGTACGGTGTACATTTTAGGACATCCTCAGACCTCAGTCATTAAAGTAAAAGGCGTCATGCCTCAGACTAAAAGGCTTCAGTCATTGGACAAAACGGCGTCACGCCTCAGACTGAGAAGCTTCAGGTCTGAACGACGTCAGGTGTCAGGTCTCATACAATTAGGCATCAGACGAAACGGACTCAGGTGGAGTATCGCGTTACCCTGCCTCATGTGACGTCACACGCACGCGGTTCAGAGGAAGTGGTATGGAACAGTTGTTGGATGCCAAAAGGAGGTAAGCCGCATCTGATATATTATATTTTAACAGTTTTATTTAAATGTTACACTAATTAAGTTATATACAGAAGAGAACATGCATTTTGAGAGTCTTGTGTGCACGTTTTAAAATGTTAGTTAGCCATATTGCAACTAGCGAACTTTTATGTTCGCAAACTGTAGTAAAGTTGCCCTTACGAAAAATATCCATGGTTTTACTACAATAAACAAATAAATAAATAAATGGTTATACAAATGGTAATCATTACACAAACACACACACACACAAACACACACACACACAGACAGACAGAAAAAAAAAATCACGTTAATGTGCCTTAAAACTTATTTAGATGAAACAATAAAGTTGCCATTTAAAAATGGCTTCAAACAAAGAGGAATGTGCTTATATGAACTTACATGTTGTTTCATCTCAAAAATAATCATAACATCAATTATAATACATTATAAAACAAACTTATTTGTGGTTATACATTTTATGAGTATGATTATGTATAACACAATAAACAAATTAAATCCTCATAATTTATAATGGATTATAAATCTTATCTTGGCATTATTTATTTAAAATCTGTACAGTATCTTTATTACTTATTGATATTACAATAATTAGAGTTAAAATCAAATGTGCCATATTACACATTCATCTGATAAGATCTCTAAACATATGGCTGTTTAAGAAAGAATATTATTTTTATTTTCATTATTGTTGTAGTTGTTGTTATTTATAAGTGGTATTTGTCTGCTTTAAGTAAAGTAACAAGTTATCAATGGCAAGATATGAGACTTATAATTCATAACTATGGGAAATATAATCCATTGCAAGTTAAGTGAATGCATTGAGTTCATTGTGTATTATAAATCATCATAATCTTAAAAGCTTTAACCACAAATAAGTAAATTACTATTAGTATTAAATGCTTCTCTCTGTTATTTCTCTAGGAATGATGTGACTCTAATAATGAGAGAACTTGATGCCAGTGGTCTTCTTAGAAGATGTCGAACTACTTCAGCCATGGACCAAATTACTCTTGGCCTATTAATGGTAAATATTGTTAATTATTAAGTGAATATGAATAAATAAATTAGTGTTACAGATGCTGAAGAAAGTCATAGATATCAAAAACAGAGTAAAGAGTAAAGAGCATTAACTAGTTTTCTGACTGATGTTTAGATTAAATAAAATATATATATTGTGATGCATATTTTATAATTTGTTGTAGGAAATGACTCATTGAAATCTGGGTACATATTGGTATTGATGGGTATACAACCTGTACATTTAATGAATTTCATTGCTTTGTAATTTTAGTCTCTGAAATGTAATCTAAGTTATTTTATTTTTCTGTTAACATACTTGAAATGGCCTCAATAGATTATGTAGGAAAATTGTTTGGCCTAAGGCTGGCACCTCAAACTGACAGCAAACCTTCATTGCAAGGTACTTCTTTGATGCCATTCAGGAACACAGTGGTACGTATATTTGATACCTTACAATGAACATGATAGGAGAGAGCTTCTCCTATTGGTAGACAATAGTATTATTATTAAAAAATATTACTTGTATTTATTATAGGTTGCCCACGATTCATAAGGGCAGACAGAGGAAAGGAAAATCTTCTTGTCTGACAGATGCAGGTGGCTTTTCATTTCCGGGAGTCTGGTGATCAAGGACAAGACTCCTTCAGAGTGGGAACATCAGTAAATAATCAGGCATATGAGCATAAATGGATTCATATATTATAATGCATACAAAATATATATTTTATAACAAGAAATAATATGTATATGTATTATTTTGTTTTGTTAGTGAGCTGAATGCTTCAACAGTATGCTGAAGAAAACATGGATCAAAAAAATAGCAGGTGACATTTGAGGTGAACCGTTTTTGTCTGTCAGTTGGAATGTATAGCACATGCTTATTAATGCCAAATTGAAGGCGTTTTTGTAATAGATTTACTTATCTAAAAAATGTGTCTTTTTAGGCCATGATAGAATCTGGCATGCTCGATTTAGACAATCCTGTACACATGTAAGTTAAAACTTCTTGTCAGCCCTCATGTATCTGCTCTCATTAAATAATAATGAAAAAACAATACATGCTAACCTACAGAAATTGCCTGCAATATACACACTTTCCCCTTCTTGAGAGAGAGCTGAACATAGAGCAAAGACTGTGGAACACTCACGACATTCGCAAGCAAAGGAATGTTTCAGGTCCATTTGGGAAACCAGACCTTCTCTTTACTTCCCCACCCAAAGGTATCCATTTCATCCAAATTAAAATGGTTCAGAAAAGCTGTAGCCAATGTGAAAAAGGAATTTGTATCTTCCTGCAGGCTTTGCTGATATGCTCTGCAAAGTAGACAACGACCTCTGAAGTGTGCAGAACAGCTTGTCTGTGGAGTAGATGAGCCTTTGTTGGTGGCAAATGAAGAATTCAGAAAAATATCAGAGGCTATTCTGCAAAATACAAAATACATTTACAATAGTACACTAGTGCATTTACTAATGTTAATACAACTTTTGATTTTAATAATGCATAGTACATGTTGAAATTAACATTAAGGTCTATAAATACTGTAGAAGTATTGGTCATTCTTGGTTCATGTTAACTAAAGTTACCTACGATTAACTAATGAACCTTATTGTAAAGTGTGACCTTATAATTAATAAAAGAGAAGGTAACAGAGTGTGGATCTCCCTCTTATATTTTGATTTGGCATTTAAGTATTAGTACGTATTAATTTTTATTAAAAATATAAAAAAAATTCACAAATGTTACATGAAAAATGATTTTTTTTTTAACCTTAACATAAGAATTGTCATTGTGTAGTGCATCCTCCAGGGTTGTGCCGTGTATATACTCACTGGCCAGCAGGAAGAAGAAGAAAAAAAAAAAAAAAAAATATATATATATATATATATATATATATATATATATATATATATATATATATATATGTGTATGTATATATATGTATGTGTATATATATATATATATATATGTGTATGTATATATATGTATGTGTATATATATATATATATATATGTGTATGTATATATGTATGTGTATATATATATATATGTGTATGTATATATATGTATGTGTATATATATATATATATATGTGTATGTATATATATGTATGTATATATATATATATATATATATATATATATATATATATATATATATATATATATATATATAAATATATATTGTAACTTTATGTGTCTTAGTTGGCAATATTTACATGATGGTAATATGGTGATAACATTGGACAAAACATAAAACACTTGATTTTGTGGACATCTATCTTTTTCTGCAGATCCTATGCCTTCCAGGATGGGTTTCTCTGCAACAAGTTCTGGAGGAGTGTACCCACTTGCACTTTGCTCTGAAAAATCAATTAGATTGCCTTAAAATTAACATTCTGCCATGATTTAATCACCCTCATGCTGTTGCGTATGGTATTATTATTTCCACTTTAAACACAACACTGCGTTCACAACACTGCAGTGACGCTGCTGACGTGTTATCTTTGTTACTGGGCGCAACAGAAAACACGTCAGCAGTGTCGTACGTCAACAGTCACAGCAGTCACACTCACAACAGACCCGGGAGAGAAGACAATCCTGAATAAAGTAATCATTTTTGTTATTTTTGGACCAAAATGTATTTTCGATGCTTCAACAAATTCTAACGGACCCTCTGATGTCACATGGACTACTTTGATGATGTTTTTATTACCTTTCTGGACGTGGACAGTATACCGTACATACATTCTCAGTGGAGGAACAGAAAGCTCTCGGACTAAATCTAAAATATCTTATACTGTGTTCCGAAGGTGAACAAAGGTCTTACAGGTTTGGAACGACATGAGGGTGAGTCATTAATGACATAATTTTAATATTTGGGTGAACTAACCCTTTAAGGAATGACAATATAATGTAACATTTTTTTATTTTATGATAAATGCGCTAATTTTCATTATTCTTAAAATCTTGACATTTATTGAAGCTTAGTCAAAAAGCATGTTGTTGATTATCTTTGTTTTGCAATTAAATATTGACCTTTTTGAATATTTAAAATGGAAAATAACAATTGACCAAGATTCTTCTTGATCTAGTTTTTCTTCCACATTAAAACCTATCACATGGCTTTTGAGAGTGCTCTTTTTTTTGGAGCTGGACATCCATGGTTACTTACTGTAAAAAAGAATTTGTTGAGTCAACTAAAAATATTATGTTACCCCGCTGCCTAAACATTTTTTGTTATCTTGACAAAATATTTCTTGTTGAAACAACTTCAAATTAGAGTGGAATTAGTCCAGGTAACAAATTTCTTTAAGTTGACTTTACTATTATTTACTAGTCCAGTCAACTAAATCATGTTGTGTCAACAGGGATTTTTTTTTTTTTACTTCGATCAATAATCGTAAACAAATGTTACCCCACTGCCTTAAATTTTTAAATAAAGATGACAAAACAATTTTTTTTTTAAATGTAATTTATTTAATAATAGAGACAACACTTTCATTCACATTTAAATTGAACAAGCAATTTGCTGTCAACACATCAACTGAAAATTGATAAAAAAAAAATTGCAAAATACAAACACACACACGTCTAAAGATCTGAACCGACACTTGAAAGTGTGATGTATAATTATGGGATCAGAATCCCGCCAAATGTATTGCAGTCATAGATTGAAAAATATTAAGCATAAATAAAACATTTAAAAACACTTGTAAAATAATAACGCACAAAACTGAAAAACAAATGCATTTTTTTTTAAAATAACAAACAACGTGGTCATGGATCGAAAAAGAATAAGCGTGAATCAAAAATGTAAACACATTTAAAATTATATTGCACAAAACTGAAACATGAATTCAAAATTTTCAAATCGCAAACAAAATCAGGTTTCCTGCTCATATGTTATTTTTTTGTGTGCTTGTGGTCTTTTCCCCTTTGCTCTTGTTTCCACGTTCTGCGCTTGCGTTTCTAAATGTTGCGGTTAGAGTTTCATGTAAATCAGGGCGGGCTTCAGCGTCACCATTGGGCCACAAGTTCTAGATTGACAGCTGCTCCTCTAGCCAATCAGTCCAAGGGGGAGTTGACGTCACTCCGATGCGACTCGTGGCTGCTGTGGCAGGTGTGTGAAGCTGGATAACCAGCGTCAGCAGGCAAATCCCGGACGATCTCAGGTAATTAGCCATAAATATTTTGTTAATGGGTGATAGAAACATTCCCTTTGTGTGTTATGATATTTTCTGCAAGCTCTGTGTAGTCCGATATGTAGCCCGCTAACACATGTCTTGTTAGTTTGGTTTAGTGAGCAATACTTTATATTTTAGGCAGTAGGGCTGCACTATAAATCGCACGCGATATTTGATGCGCAGCTTGTCAGTAAAGCCGGTTCTGTAATCAGCGGTAAATCTCCATCACCTGCGCACTTTCATGGAGCAGCATTTACTACACAGAGCCGTTATGCTGCTCCATGTGAAAGCGCGCAGGTGATGGAGAATTACCGCTGATTACAGAACCGGAATGCAAATACAGTATTTTATGTGTTATATTTGTGGTTGTAGCTTGAAGGGATACAGCTACAGGAAACCAACATTAAATATTTTTTTCAACCAATTAGATTGTGTTTTTATTAAAGTTAACACCTACCCCAACCCCAAACCTACCCTTACAGTAATGCAGCTACATTAAAAATCATTGTTTAGCACGAGAAAAAGGACGCGATATTGATGTGCGCATGCGCAGTAAACCCTGGTAGGAAATGTCAGGACACCGCCTTTACTGACAAGACGCGCATATCGCGTGCAATTTATCGTGCAGCCCTACAATGCCTAAAATATAAAGTATTGCTTACTAAACCAAACTAACAAGACACCTGTTAACGAGCTAGATATCGGCCTACTCGGACTACACAGAGCTTGCAGAAAATATCATAACACACAAAGTGAATGTTTCTGTCACCCATTAACAAAATATTTATGGCTAATTACCTGAGATCGTCCAGGATTTGCCTTCTGACACTGGTTATCCATTCTCACACTAGATCTTCACACTATTAATCACGGGATTGGGACGGCACAGGAAAAAATGTCAGCGGGAGTGGGCGGGACCGGGAATCGTAATAACACTTTGATCCCCAACTTTATACACAAATATAGCCTACCTTTTAAATAAAGTATAAACTGTAGGCTTATATTTTAACTTTGAACTCAATTCTACTTCCCCTGTATCTTTATGTTCTCCTCCTGTCTGCTTTGGTGTGGCTGGTTCAGTGAATGACCTGCGCGTGAAGGACAGACCGTTAATGGCTGGTCTATGTGGTAATACAGTAGCCTACATCGGGCAGGACATCCAAAAGCCCAGCTATCATTCATAGACCTCAAATATAGCGTTTTATCTAAAAGATGTATGTAGTCACAACTTTACATGGCCGCTCAATCTAATGTTAACCCACAGAAATGTGCGCTATTGAAGTGTGTGCGCAAACTGAACAGCAGCGCGCTCACAGCAGGACAGATGGAGGCACCGGTGCTCTCACTGGCTCTAAAAATACTCCGTGATCTTTGGTCATACAGATAAAAGTAATAAATCTTTCGAATCCGTATACGTTCATTTGTGTGCACTCAGAATAACAACGAAACATCTGTAAAATAATTAAAGCGGTTTCTGTCGTCTCGGTCATGTGAATTTGAGCGAGAAACTTCGAACTTCTGTGTATGAAAAATAAATCTATAGACAGTGAAATGTCTACGCTCAAATGAAAAAATAAATAAATAAAATAAAATAGAAAACGTGTGTGTTAGCATGGATGTTTTACATTACATTTAATGTGTGTGCAATGCACAATGTTCATTAAGATGGCTTTCAGTTCAATAAAATAACAAAAAAACTACATTTTGAATTTTTATTTAACTAAAGTGGGCATGCTGTGATCTGTACTGTATTTTATTTTTATTTTTTTTGTGACAAATTCCGGCCAAAAAGAAATACAACATAGTGGGAGGGAACGTGAGTCATTCTTCCGGGATTGAAATGGGAAGGGATTTTCCCCCAGTTTTTTTGTGTGATTGGGACGGGATGGGATCTTATTTTGCGGGAGTGGGACGGGAGAGATTTGAAAATCCACTCCCGTGTCACCCTCTACTTCACACACCTGCCACAGCAGCCACGAGTCGCATCGGAGACACGTCAACTCCCCCTTGGACTGATTGGCTAGAGGAGCAGCTGTCAATCTAGAACTTGTGGCCCAATGGTGATGCTGAAGCCCGCCCTGATTTACATGAAACTCTAACTGCAACATTTAGAAACGCAAGAGCAGAACGTGGAAACAAGAGCAAAGGGGAAAAGACCATAAGCACACAAAAAAATAACATATGAGCAGGAAACCTGATTTTGTTTGCGATTTGGAAAATTTTGAATTCATGTTTCAGTTTTGTGAAATATAATTTTAAATGTTTACATTTTTGATTCACGCTTATTATTTTTCGATCCATGACCACGCTGTTTGTTATTTAAAAAAAAAAAAAAGCATTTGTTTTTCAGTTTTGTGCGTTATTATTTTACACGTTTTTACATTTTTGATTAATGCTTATTATTATTCGATCTGTGACTGCAATACATTTGGCGGGATTCTGATCCCATATATAATAAATAACATTGGCATGGGATTGAGAAACAAATAGTTGCATTTCAATTCATCAGATCAAAACCACAGGGATTGTTTTTAATTTCATAACTCAATATGAAAAATCAGAAGGTTAAACTCTGCATATTAACCCTGCACAAGTTTACATGCACTCCCCCCACCATAGTGCAAGTCATGGTCAAAATGAGAAACCAAGATATATGTATATAATATCACATTTAGTTACAAAAAATGAGTGTACTGTACTTCTGTATAATAAGATATAAATGGAATGCACATGGAAGCACAAAGATCTAAACCGTAGCGCAACATGACCAGACATAAGTGTTAACACCAGAAGGATATTGAAAGTTTCCAAACTCTCCCCCATCATAATGTTATTTAGTGGTCATAAAACAAGAAACAGAAAAAGGAAAACAAAAGCACTTGTCAATTTGAAGGAAAATGTGTACAGTACATACTGTATAAGAAAATGAGACGTGAAACAACATTTGTTTACATGAGAACATGCATATTCCAAGTCATGACATGATAAACTTTAATGAGCATTCTAAAATGTAGTGAAAGGCACAAAAGAACCTAAAGTTCCTTAAAATGTGCCGATGGACACATTATGAACATTGAAAAGTGAAAGTGACATGACATACATTTGTGCTCTGCATTTAACCCATCCAAAGTGCACACACACAGCAGTGAACACACACACCATGAACACACACCCGGAGCAGTGGGTATCATTTATGCTGCGGCGCCCGGGGAGCAGTTAGGGTGCAGTGCCTTGCTCAAGAGCACCTCAGTCGTGGTATTGAGGGTGGAGAGAGTGCTGTACATTTACTCCCCCCACCTACAATTTCTGCCGCTGTAGCGAGCACATGGTGGGAGCAGATGTTCTTCACAAGTTTTTGCAGAGCCTCAGTGGTGTATTTCATGCACTTGAGGTAGTGGATGTTCACTGCATACAGACCCATTAGGAGTCCAAATGCCTTGGGGACATGGGAGATGTCAGTGATGACAAGATGTCCAAATGAGAGCAATGTTGATTATTCCTTGGGAAGCACATCACATTGCTGCTCCTCAGTTATAATCAGAATGCGCTCTTCAATTTTTTTCTCAACATCCTTAATGTCACCGGATGGCTGGGAAAACACAAAATATTACATTACATATTAAATTGATAACAAATGAACACACATGTGTACATACACTATTCAAGTACACTATTCAAGGGGGCAGCTGTGGCCTAATGGTTAGAGACTTGGACTTGTAACCCGAAGGTCGCAGGTTCGAGTCTCGGTGCTGGCAGGAGTTGTAGGTGGGAGGGAGTGAATGAACAGCGCTCTCTTCCTCCCTCAATACTCATGACTGAAGTGCCCTTGAGCAAGGCACTGAACCCCCAGTTGCTCCCCGGGCGCTGGATATAGCTGCCCACTGCTCTGGGTGTGTGTTCACGGTGTGTTCACTTCTCACTGCTGTGTGTGTGCACTTGGATGGGTTAAATGCAGAGCACCAATTTCGAGTATGGGTTACCATACTTGACAAATGTCACGACTTTCACTTTCACTTTTTAAGTTGTGTGTTTTGTTAAAAGCACAGCTACCAATAAATGCAAATTGTCGTTCACCCTCAAGTGGAAGATATTTTAAAAAATTTAACCAAACATGAAAGTCAAAAGTAAATGGTGCTCCTCAACTGTTTCGTTTACAAACATTCAAAATAACTTCCTGTATTAAACTGTTAAAAGCCTGTACAAATTTCTTTGTTATGCTGAACACGAGTTTAAAATCCCAATGGGAAAATAAGTGGAAAATACACCCCCGGAACCAACTAGGCTAAAAATGGGGGGAAATTATTTTCTTCACTAGTATTCTACATGATTTCTGAATTTCATAAAATGTGACAAACCAATACAACATATTAGTTTTTTTTTTCTTAATCCAATTCTAACTGTCTAATCTGTCCCACCGTTTTTATAATGATCAGAAAATATATCGGTGTAAAGGGGTATTCCTTTTAAATAATACTCTGTTGCACTGCATGTTCAGAGTATAGCATGACTCTTAAAGGGTTGGTTAACCCAAAAACGCATGTTTTACTCACCCTCATGGCATCATAGGTGTGTATGACTTTCTTCTTTCAGACAAATCCAATCGGATTATATTAAAAACTATTCTTGCTCTTCCAAGCTTTATAATGGCAATAGGTGGGGTTTTTTTCAACAGTCCAAAAGTAGTCAAATAAAGTGCATCCATCCATAATAAAAAGTACCTCACACAGCTCCGAGGGGTGAATAAGGGCCTCCTGTAGCGAATCCATGTGTTTTTGTAAAAAAATAAAAAATAAATAAATACATATTTAAAATGTTATATAAAACATATTTAAAAACTTTTCTCTCACTTCCGTGAGAGCCGTTCCGGGTGGATGAAGTAGGACATAGGGGTCATGCATGGACCGGTGATTAGTGACGAACACGGAAGAACGGAGGAGAGACAACATTACGCCTGTCACGAAGTAGAAGCACAAAAGTAGGCTTGCACCTATGATAGTCAGTGGAAGAAAGAAAAAAAAGAGTTTATAACGGTTTAAATATGGATATTTTTCTTACAAAAATGCATCGATTTGCTACAGGAGGCCTTTATTCACCCCCCCAGAGTCATGTGAGGCACGTTTTATTGATGGATGGGTGCATTTTATTTGACTATTTTTGGACTGCTGAGAAAAACACACACCTGTCTACTGCCATTAAATAACTTGGAAGAGCCAGGACAATTTTTAATTCAACTCAGATTGGATTCGTCTGAAAGAAGAAAATCATATACACATAGGATGCCTTGAGAATGAGTAAAAAAATGGCCTAATTTTCATTTTTGAGTGAACTAACCCTTTAAGCAAAGTTGCTAATGGCCAACATGCCAGCACTGAACATTTTTCAGGATTCACAACAGTATTCAGCAAAATAATAAAGAATGGAGATGTCCATAAACAGGGTTTTTGCTGGTTTTATGAAGATAAATTCAACACTTTATAAAGACCTTTTAAATACCAATTATAGAAAATTCAAGGAATAAAACTGAAGGGAAAATAATGTCAAATTATGTTCTCTAAATTCTGAAGCCGTTTTCCAATGCAAATATCTACATTTTCGTAAAAGGGTTCACCCAAAAAAGAAAAAGAAAGAAAATTGTCATTTACTAAACCTCAAGTTGTTTTAAACGTGAATGAGTTTATTTCTGTGACAAGTCCCAGTCCCAGATAGTCTAACACAGTACACACCCCACAACGTGTTACAACCCCAGATCACCCAGATTTCTTCTTCTTCTATTACCTGGACCACATCACTGCAGACTGATGCTGCTCAGTTTGGTCATCCACAACCATAATCCCAACAGACATGTCCTTGATGAATGCCTGCTCCGAGCCTGTGTGCTTTAATAAAAACAAAAGGAAGCATTAAATTGTACCTTACAATCATAAAGCTTATGGACTCCAATAAATGTGCATTTATAAAGTAAATAAATTTACTTAGAACTTTGTCCAAGCTCTATAATGTGAATGTCATTTCCATTATGTCTGCAAAGCATTTTGATGGATACAACTGCAAAAAGACTTGCTGCGGTCCATCCACAAGATTATTGAATTCTGCGCTGATCTTCAGTCATTCCAAAATATCATAAACATGAAAAATACAGAAACATGTTAAAACACTGTAAAATAATAAACATAAATATATAAATAAATCTTTACAGAGAAAGTCAAATGTATTGACAAGTTTGTTTTAAATACCAAAGACAAACTTTACCATCCAGACCATGCTTTTAAATGGCACAACACAGAATTATAACAAAATAAAAGGAAATTTAACACATTTTTGTCGATCGTTATTGTATGGCTATTTATACAAGATATATGCTATTATTACTTTTATTCTAAAATATATAGTTTTGAACGTATGCAATTTACTTATGACTGTATATTCACCATAGACTGTATAAAAACAGATATTCACGCAGCATTACAACAGGTTCTGGTGAGGCCCTTGAATGACTAACGTTACTTCAGAAAACTGAAAGAAGAGTTTGTAACGTTACCTTCAGAACTTCATTTGAACCATGCTTATTTCAGCGATCTCAAATGTAACGTTAAGTTACGCGCTCCAGAAGAACTCTGAGGGAGGTGCTCATCTATGGTGCTCATTCGTTTCCCTTATAACAAGCAGAAAAGAGACAGTTCGAGTAGTAATCTTGTATTTTTCCTATTTTTTTAATCGATGTATACTCTGACGGATGTCTTTACGCTGTCAGGTTTAAAGCGGTTCCTCTTTTTTAAATTCCCGCCGTTCTGAATCCTCACAGTGATCTGTTGAGCTCTCGCGCTCTGTTTGAACGGTCTCTAACACAGCTCTGGGCTCAAATAATACATACCAAACTGTATTTTTATCGTTCTCCACATAAGTTCAGCTCAGTACCGCATGGGAGAATATTTGTTTTAATATTTATAAGGAAAATACTGTGGAACCGCCTGTATTTTGAGGCTTCAGAGTGCCGCGAAACGAACATTTGCATACAGAACATACAGAAAATATGACTCTTTAAACCATACTTATTCTTCTGAGACAACAAATGTAATTTTACACATTAAGCCAATAAATACAAATATTTTACTTACCAAAGTTGTATTCTGGTAAAATTTCCAAACTTTGTGGAGAAACTGACCAGTATAGCTGACGACCGTCTTCTGTCTGGAATGGCCTTCACGAGAATGACGAGATCTCGCGATAAGTGATGTTGAGAACGTGATATTGCTATTGAATTGATTCAACACATTTTTTTTTTAAGTTGAGAGGACAAATAATCTAGTTCAGTCAACTTTCAAACTGGATGAGACAGTGAAACTTAAAATTTTTAGTTGAATGAACAAATTCAGTAACTGCAAGTTGTGTCAACATAAAAAAATTAATTGAAACAACTAAACTGCTAAATAATTTTTTTACAGTGCTGTTATCTGTAATTCATATAAAATTTTAATTTGGGGTGAACTAACCCTTTAATGATTTATCAGAACTGGTGGATCTCACTGCAACTGGTGAATCTGAATTTGGATCAGCATGTAATGTTGGTCTGTCTGTCTGTCTGTCTGTCTGAATGAATGAATATAAAGTGATCTTTCTGAACCTGGAACTTGATCAGCGCTATCTGATCTCTCAGCATGCTGGTCTGAACCTATGCTCCTCACTACAGTTTGGTCTGTACATTTTCCTAAAATTCTGGATCTCTTTGGTTGAAAATCCTACAAACATCCATCAAGATCAGTGTTATCTAAACATCCAAATATTCAACAGTAATATTTTAGAAAGACTTTATTAAAAAAAAAAAAAAAAAAAAAAAAAAAATTATATATACAGGTCCTTCTCAAAAAATTAGCATATTGTGAAAAAGTTCATTATTTTCCATAATGTAATGATAAAAATTAAACTTTCATATATTTTAGATTCATTGCACACCAACTGAAATATTTCAGGTCTTTAATTGTTTTAATACTGATGATTTTGGCATACAGCTCATGAAAACCCAAAATTCCTATCTCAAAAAATTAGCATATCATGAAAAGGTTCTCTAAACGAGCTATTAACCTAATCATCTGAATCAACTAATTAACTCTAAACACCTGCAAAAGATTCCTGAGGCTTTTAAAAACTCCCAGCCTGATTCATTACTCAAAACTGCAATCATGGGTAAGAGGTTAACCCAGAAGGCCATCATTGACACCCTCAAGCGAGAGGGTAAGACACAGAAAGAAATTTCTGAACGAATAGGCTGTTCCCAAAGTGCTGTATCAAGGCACCTCAGTGGGAAGTCTGTGGGAAGGAAAAAGTGTGGCAAAAAACGCTGCACAACGAGAAGAGGTGACCGGACCCTGAGGAAGATTGTGGAGAAGGACCGATTCCAGACCTTGGGGGACCTGCGGAAGCAGTGGACTGAGCCTGGAGTAGAAACATCCAGAGCCACCGTGCACAGGCGTGTGCTTTTGAACCAGAAACAGCGGCAGAAGCGCCTGACCTGGGCTACAGAGAAGCAGCACTGGACTGTTGCTCAGTGGTCCAAAGTACTTTTTTCGGATGAAAGCAAATTTTGCATGTCATTCGGAAATCAAGGTGCCAGAGTCTGGAGGAAGACTGGGGAGAAGGAAATGCCAAAATGCCTGAAGTCCAGTGTCAAGTACACACAGTCAGTGATGGTCTGGGGTGCCATGTCAGCTGCTGGTGTTGGTCCACTGTGTTTTATCAAGGGCAGGGTCAATGCAGCTAGCTGTCAGGAGATTTTGGAGCACTTCATGCTTCCATCTGCTGAAAAGCTTTATGGAGATGAAGATTTCGTTTTTCAGCACGACCTGGCACCTGCTCACAGTGCCAAAACCACTGGTAAATGGTTTACTGACCATGGTATTACTGTGCTCAATTGGCCTGCCAACTCTCCTGACCTGAACCCCATAGAGAATCTGTGGGATATTGTGAAGAGAAAGTTGAGAGACGCAAGACCCAACACTCTGGATGAGCTTAAGGCCGCTATCGAAGCATCCTGGGCCTCCATAACACCTCAGCAGTGCCACAGGCTGATTGCCTCCATGCCACGCCGCATTGAAGCAGTCATTTCTGCAAAAGGGTTCCCGACCAAGTATTGAGTGCATAACTGAACATAACTGTGACTTTTTTTTGTATTAAAAACACTTTTCTTTTATTGGTCGGATGAAATATGCTAATTTTTTGAGATAGGAATTTTGGGTTTTCATGAGCTGTATGCCAAAATCATCAGTATTAAAACAATAAAAGACCTGAAATATTTCAGTTGGTGTGCAATGAATCTAAAATATATGAAAGTTTAATTTTTATCATTACATTATGGAAAATAATGAACTTTTTCACAACATGCTAATTTTTTGAGAAGGACCTGTATATATATATATATATATATATATATATATATATATATATATATATAAATTAGTAAACTGAAGTTGCCATAGAGGAGTCTACTTCACTTTCACCACATCCTGAGAAAAGAAGGAAGTGATACATAAATAAATGGCACACATAATAAACAATATAATTAATGAGCAACTGTTATGTATTACAAAACATACAAGGCACTTAAAATGTGTGATCAAAACTTATTGTACACACCTGATATTGAGCTGCTTTCATCAAGGCAAATGACATCTTTAGATACAACATGCAATTGGTACTGTATTAGCACAAGAGCAAGTTTATAACACACACATGCCATGTAATTTTAACATTACAATACCCATTTCTCTACGTCCAATGTAAAATGTTCGCTTCCAGACGTTTGCGATCTCTGCCACAGATCCAAATTCCTGACGTAACTGTTCTTTTATCCACCTCGTCCCATCTTCTTGGCAGAGAGTAAACACACTCCCCTCTCTCTCGTCTGACCAAAATGTCTCCTGGCCGAGTTTTAGGAGCTCATCTTACCCCTCTGTGCCTGTGACAATTATCCGTGGTGGGGCCTCTTCAAGGATGATTTTTTTATATCTTCCTGGTTTTTTAGCGGTTCTCAGTTTCCACTCCATGGGAGCCATTTTTATCTCAGAACAAGAGAAATAATAAGTTGGTCCAAGTGTTGTTAAATCATGTAAAATTTTCAATGTTAAATACAAATCAAAGTCAATTTTTAAATACCGTATTTTCCGGACTATAAGTCGCACTTTTTTTCATAGTTTGGCTGGTCCTGCGACTTATAGTCAGGTGCGACTTATTTATCAATTTATTTGACATGAACTGAGAGAAATGAACCGAGAGAAATGAACCAAGAGAAATGAACCAATAGAAAACATTACCGTCTCCAGCCGCGAGAGGGCGCTCTATGCTGCTCAGTGCTCCTGTAGTCTACCACTGAAAACAACTGAAAACTGTTAACTGAAATATTAACTTAAAGACAACTGAGAAAGACTGAATGCAAATAAAATGCCCCCAAAAAGAAAATCCTATTCTGCAGATTACAAACTGCAGATAGTAAAATATGCAGCCGAAAACGGTAATCGAGCAGCAGAAAGAAAGTTTGGAGTGAGTGAGAAACTTGTGAGGGACTGGCGTAAAACAGAGGTTACTCTAACTCAAATGAAGAAAACAAAAAAAGCTAACCGCGGGCTGAAAGCAAGATGGCCAGAGCTGGAGGAACGAGTCCACAGATGGGTGCTTGAACAACGCGCTGCCGGGAGAGGCTTGTCAACAGTGCAGTTGTAGTTGTTTTCAGTGGTAGACTACAGGAGCACTGAGCAGCATAGAGCGCCCTCTCGTGGCTGTAGACGGTAATGTTTTCTCTTGTTTCTTGGTTCTAAATAAATGCGACTTATAGTCCGTTGCGACTTATATATGTTTTTTTCCTCGTCATGACGTATTTTTGGACTGATGCGACTTATACTCAGGTGCGACTTATAGTCCGAAAAATACGGTACTTTGAATTTTCCGTTTACAATAGTTTTAAGTTTTAGTTCGGAAGTTATGAAAGCTATTGTAATGTAATTTTGAATGGACAGACATAGATAGATAGATAGATAGATAGATAGACAGACAGAAAGTATGGAAAGTCTAATGGACTTCGATGTGTTTAGATTTCTGCAGGTCTGACCCAAGTTTGGTGTTTCTAGCTTGAAAGCCATATGACTTGTTAGAGTCAGATATTTTAGTCTCAGAAAAGAAATAATAATCATTTTAATTAGCATTTCAGTAATTTGGCTTGAGAAAGCTAACTAATAATAATAAAAAGTCTAAGCAGTAGTTCAGTCAGTTGGCTTTTTCAAGCAAACCTAATAATTGCCACAACTAACCTTTAAAAGGGGTTTTCCTTTTTGACAGAGGGGAAACTGACATTTCTTCACTTGTGGTTTTATTAATTGTTTTGTGCTGCATCTGTAATACAGACATAAGATTTTCATTAAACAATCATTTTGAAATGAAAGAACTGGCAACAAAGCAAACAAAGCAACTCTTTTATAATGACAGTTGAACTGACTTTCAACTGACATTTTTTGTTTACCAGGGTATAGAAAATATGAAAGTTTTCCAACAATTATTTGTTAACCAAATATATTTGTGTCTATAATATTTCAATCCCTCTTTTTTCCCAAAGTAACAGCTATAAATCTTCTGCTATGCATAATGACGAATGCATGACAAGCTATCTGAGACTATTCCTCCATTCTTCAGATCTAGAGAGGTCTATGCTAAAGGACTCTCCTCATCAGGTCATCCCACAGGTTTTAAATGTTAAATTCAGAATGATGAAAAAGGCATGACAAGACCTCTTTATAAGTTGAAGACTAGTGAATAAAACTAGCAGACGTTTCCAATCCATGTATATATGGTGATACACTGTATGTAATATAATTTCATTATTATGACAGAAAGCCCATTACATACCATTATCCAGTTGTTGTCTGAGAGTTTCGCACACCTTCAACTTCTCCATATTTCTGTTCTGAAAGACGTTATAATACAATAATGATGTTAGCATATTAACAGTGGTAGAAATTTCTGAGATTCGCTGAGCAGTGGTCATAACAGGCATGGGTCAAACAATGGCAAACAGGTATATTGAGGGCAAGACACAAGAATAATCCTAGGGCAAGCGTGGGTCCTCGAAGAGCGAACAATATCCAGACAGGGTAATCCAAAGGGTAAAATTCAAAAATCCGAAAGCAAGAATCAAAAAACAGCTAAACAAGCCAAGAACAAAACACATAGGCAAGACAAGGCAGGAAACGAGGCAACATGGGCTAAACAATACTCGGCAGGGAATGGTGGTGTGAGACTGAGTTATATACTGACAGGATAATGAGGTAATGAGGAGGGAGGAGCTAATCAATTACTATAGCAACTAACAAGATGGGCAAAGGTAGAAGGGAACACAGAAACAATGGGCAACAAGAACATTTCAAAATAAGAGTCCACAAAACCAAAGATAGGGGAACATAGACTGGGATCCTGACACAATGATCTTTTAGATCAGGAATGGACAGATTTAAGAGTGACAAGGGCCAGGATTTCTTCTCTTTCATACCAAGGGGCAAGGTCAGGGCCGTCGCTAGATTTTTTTAGATTACTAGCCAACAGAACACAACCACAGAAAACAGTTACAAAAGGGAACATAGACTGGGATCCTGACAGAACCCCCCCCCCAGGGGTGGTGGAGCAGAGTTGGAACAGGGGAGGGATGGAGGGCCAGGTCCATGTGGAAGTTGAGTGGCCGGGGACTGAGGCAGAGCTGGCAGAGCAGGAAGCCAGGGTGGAGCCGATGGAACAGGAGTCCACCAGGCCAGAGCAGGCGGAACTGGAGCCCGCCAGGCCGGGGGAGGCGGAACTGGAGCCCGCCAGGGCGGAGCAGATGGGGCCAGGGCCCATGGCAGAGACCAGAGTTCATTAATATTCTCCTTAACAGGACAGGTACGGAGTTCAGCAACGGTCATTTTGACCGTGACAAGACCGACTGAAAACTCATAAATGGCCTCCTTAGCCATGGCTGGGCAGACAGAGAGTTTATAACTGGATACCACTGACACCTCCGGAGGTTCTGCAGCGGTTGCTGCCACCTCTGCAGGTTCTACAGCAGTAACATCAGGGAACAGGGAGAAGTCAGTAATGGTCTCTTCGACCATAACAAGACAAGCTGTGAGTGCGTCGCTGGGTGCCACCACCACGCCAGAAGCTGAAGCGAGTGCCTCCACCTCGGGAGGTTCTGTGGTGTATGCAGCCCAAACACACAATAAAGCGATCCCTATCAAGGGAAGCACTTCAGACAGGGAAATAAGTTCAGGAACAGGAGGGCTAGTGTGAGTGGGTTCGGGGATACCAGCTGTGCGTGCAGACACTAGCGGTGCATCCCGCACACTGGATAGCAGACTGGGATACCGAAGGACTGACCTTGATAATCTGGGAGCAACAGACAGGATGTGACGTGACTCTGGATGATCAGCTGTGATGTGACGTGACTCTGGACACACAGTTGTGATGTGAGGTGAATCTGGACGAACAGCTGAGACGTTACAAGACTCTGGACGAACAGCTGAGACGTGATGAGGCTCTGGGAGATCTGCTGAGACGTGATGAGGCGCTGGGAGATCAGCTGAGACGTGACGAGGCTCGGGAAGATCAGCGATGACTTGACTAGACTCAGAAAGATCAGTGGTTACTTGGCTTAACTCGTGAAGATCAACGGTGACTTGACTTGACTCTGGAAGATAAGCTGTGACTTGATGGGGTGTTGTTGTGTCCACCATTTTGCGACCAGGCTCTGCTTTCACCGCTATTTAGTGAGCGTGCTCTTGTGCAGCCGCCATTTCACGAATGAGTGCGATGTCGCGTTTCTCTTCCGCGACACCCACAGTAAACAAAGAGCCAACAGACAACAAAGCATAGTACAGGAACTGACAGAATGATGAACGTGGACCCTCGCATCTAAACTTAGATTGGAGAGGTTGATTTATGCCATCGCAGAAAATCTCTATCAAAATAATGTCCGGTAACTCAGAATAGTAAGCAATGGCTAAAAACCCTCTAATATGGTTCTCCAGTGCTCATGGGCCTTGCTTAATGTCGAATAGTATTTTTGTAGTGTCCATACCAGGCCAGTGTTCACCTGAACAGGTGCTGGATCCTTGTGTGGCCGAGTATTCTGTAACGTTTGAGCCGATGAGACGTGAGGATCCATGTGCAAGCTTTTATTGGTCAGAGACGTGGTCAAAACAGGCATAGGTCAAACAATGGCAAACAGGTATATAGAAGGCAAGACACAAGAATAATCTTAGGGCAAGCTTGGGTCCTCGATAAGAGAACAATATCCAGACAGGGTAATCCAAAGGGTAAATCCAAAAATACAAAAGCAAGAATCCAAAACCAGGTAAACAATCCAAGAACAAACCACGAAGGCAAGACAAGGCAGGAAATGAGACAACATGGGCTAAACAATACTTGGCAGTGAATGGTGGTGTGTGAGACTGAGTTATATACTGACAGGATAATGAGGTAATGAGGAGGGAGGAGCTAATCAATTACTATAGCAACTAACAAGATGGGCAAAGGAAGAAGGGAACACAGAAACAATGGGCAACAAGAACATTTCAAAATAAGAGTCCACAAAACCAAAGATAGGGGAACATAGACTGGGATCCTGACACAATGATCTTTTAGATCAGGAATGGACAGATTTAAGAGTGACAAGGGCCAGGATTTCTTCTCTTTCATACCAAGGGGCAAGGTCAGGGCCGTCGCTAGATTTTTTTAGATTACTAGCCAACAGAACACAACCTCAGAAAACAGTTACAAAAGACTTATTAAAAAATGGTTATTAAAAATGGTATTACAATAATCCCACATATTACCATGAATAAAAATATATTAAAGAACATGTATGCACTTGTATACAAAAAGGTTTTGTTGACGACCCCTTGTGAAAATTAGCCACAGTTTTATTCTAGTAAAACTAATACAAGTGCAACTCTGGCATGACGAGTGTATCTTTCATACTTCTCTTTGTGAGCAGATGTGTAATTTACATTAAGATCTTAATTAAAATATTGTAATTTTTTAATTAAGATTTAATTTTTTAATTAAGAAAAATTTACATCTTTCCTTTCATTTCCAAACAAAACAAACATATGTAGGTATCCATGAACTTTGTAAAAGGATAATCCGTTTACCATCTTTACTGAAAAACACGATTTTTACTGTCAATTTTTCTTTTTCTTTATTTTAGTACACTTTCACTTTAGCGTGCACTTCTACTACTACTACTACTCTCCTGGTTGGATTTATTATTAACACCAAAATCTTAACGCAATTTTTCTATAACTTACGTGTCACATGTTTTACAATTGATCACTTATGTCGTCGAGAGTGCCACTTAAAAATAAAATGAAGAATCAATTTATTGATTTAATAATTCAAACATAAAAATGTATATAAATAAATCACTTTTTAAATGGACAAATTAACAGAAAAATTTTAAGATGTTTATGTAAATCGTGTTTTAAATGTAGTTTAATAAAACAATAAATTAAAAATATATTTTTTCATGTATAAAAAGACACATTTAAAACTGTTTATTTAATTCATGTTTTAAAATGTGATTAATAAAACAATAAAAAAAAATTCAATTTCAATTTAGGTGAGCTTTATTGGCATGACAAAAACTGTACATTTGTACTGCCAAAGCAGAGCACATATGTATTAACAGAAAGAAAAAGAATAATAGTAATAGTAATAATAAAAATATATAAAAAGTATTAAGCATGTAGTGCAAAATGAATTAGTATGTAAGTTTATAAGTTAGAAATAAAATAAGATATAGAAAAGCTTTACGTCATTACAGCGGGAGTGCAACCATGTTTCCTTCATGTGTACACCAGATCTCTTGTGAATCTTTTTAGCTCTCCTTCTGTGACACATTTATTTTTCATAGGGGCCTGTTTGTTGTTTAATTCAAATTATATAATCCAATTGAGGTTGAGGTTCAATAAGTACTACAGGTGCTAATATGGTACCTGACACTCTGAAGCTTTTTTAGCTTCTAAATCTGCTGTATTGTTTCCCTTAATTCAATTCAATTCAATTCAAGTTTATTTGTATAGCGCTTTTTACGATACAAATCATTGCAAAGCAACTTTACAGAAAATTAAGTTTCTACAATATTTAGTAGTAGTTTATCAGTGGTGACTGTCAGTTTATGTGCATACGGCAGAAATGTTCAGAAAAATCAATAAAAGACGTAAACAAACAGACGATTAACACTATTAACAGCAATTATGCAATCAAACTTATAGCAAAATGTGGTAGTTCTGTATGTTGTCTCTGGGTTAGCATCATCTGAGGTCCTCTGAGGGGTTGGCATCATCTCTTCTCAGGTGTTCTGGATCCAGACTGGAGCTTGTGTAAATCCTATTTACCACGGGATGTAAACAAATAGAGACATAATTAGCGTAGCTGCTGTTCCAGCCAAGTAAAATTAATTAGTTTAGCCCAAGCTAAAGAATAATAATGCGCATTTGATCAGATATAACTGCAGTCCAAAATTATGAGATGCATTATTTGAATGCTTGGCCAAAGAGGTGTGTTTTTAATCTAGATTTAAACAGAGAAAGTGTGTCTGAACGCCGAACATTATCAGGAAGGCTATTCCAGAGTTTGGGAGCCGAATGCGAAAAAGCTCTACCTCCTTTAGTGGACTTTGCTATCCTAGGTACTATCAAAAGTCCAGCGTTTTGTGACCTTAGGGAGCGTGATGGATTGTAGCGTGGTAGAAGACTAGTTAGGTACGCAGGAGATAAACCATTAAGGGCCTTATAAGTAAGTAATAATATTTTGTAACAGATACGGAACTTAATAGGTAGCCAGTGCAGAGACTGTAAAATTGGGGTAATATGATCAGATTTTCTTGACCTGGTAAGGACTCAAGCCGCTGCATTTTGGACTACCTGTAGCTTGTTTATTGAGGATGCAGGACAACCACCTAGCAGTGCATTACAATAGTCCAGTCTAGAGGTCATGAATGCATGAACTAATTTTTCTACATCAGAAACAGGTAACATGTTTCGTAGCTTGGCAATGTTTCTAAGATGGAAGAATACTGTTTTTGTAACATGGGAAATATGATTTTCAAAAGACAAGTTACTGTCTAATATAACACCCAGATTTTTGACTGTAGAGGAAGTAACAGTACATCCGTCTAGTTGCAAATTGTAATCTACGAGATTCTGTGTAATATTTTTTGGTCCAATAAGTAATATCTCTGTCTTATCTGAATTTAATAGGAGAAAATTATTGGTCATCCAAACTTTTATATTTTTAACACTCTGTTAGCTTACATAATTTAGAAGTTTCATCTGGTCTTGTTGAGATATATAGTTGAGTATCATCAGCATAACAGTGGAAACTAATCCCGTATTTTCTAATGATATTACCAAGGGGCAACATGTATATTGAAAATAGCAGAGGACCTAGGACAGATCCTTGTGGCACTCCATATTTTACTGGTGATAAATGAGATGACTCCCCATTTAAATAAACAAAGTGGTAGCGATCGGACAGGTAGGATCTAAACCATCTTAAAGCCTGCCCTTGGATACCTGTATAGTTTTGTAATCTATCTATGAGTATCTCGTGCTCTATGGTGTCGAACGCAGCACTAAGATCAAGTAAAACTAGCAATGAGATGCAGCCTTGATCTGATGCAAGAAGCAAGTCATTTGTAATTTTAACAAGTGCAGTTTCTGTGCTATGATGGGGCCTGAAACCCGACTGAAATTCTTCATAGAGATCATTTTTTTGCAGGTAGGAGCGCAATTTAGCAGACACAACTTTTTCTAAAATTTTAGACATAAATGGAAGATTTGAAATGGGTCTGTAATGTGCCAGTTCACTAGGATCTAGTTGTGGTTTCTTAATAAGAGGCTTAATAACCGCCAGCTTGAATGGTCTGCAGTTTATCTTTGGGTGCGATGGATAAAACTGAAGTATTAGAAGCTGTAGAACCTACATTTGTTATTGTAATTCTGATGTTATTTATTTTATCAGTGAAGTAATTCATAAAGTCATTACTATTTAACTGTGAGGGAATATTTAGATCGGGTGGCGTCTGGTTATTTGTTAATCTTGCCACTGTGCTAAATAAAAACCTTGGATTGTTTTGGTTGTTTTCTATGAGTTTGTGGATATGCTCGGCCCTGGCAGTTTTTAGAGCCTGTCTATAGCTGGACATACTGTTTTTCCACGCAATTCTAAAAACTTCCAAGTTAGTTTTTCTCCATTTGCGCTCAAGACTACGAGTTTCTTTCTTGAGAAAGTGGGTATTACTGTTGTACCATGGCACAGTACGTTTTTCTCTAACCTTTTTCAATTTGATGGGGGCAACAGCTTCTAATGTATTAGAGAAGATAGTGCCCATGTTGCCAGTCATTTCGTCTAGTTCATGTGTATTTATGGGTACACAGAGCAGTTGAGATAAATCAGGCAGGTTATTTGTGAATCTGTCTTTGGTGGCTGGAACAATAGTTCTGCGCCGGAGGATAACACGAAGTCATATAGTTAATATCATCAATACACAGACGTCTTGTCACGTCTCAGTGTGTGAATCTGAATCATGAGATCACACACACACACACACACACACACACACACACACACACACACGTGTGTGTGTATAATGGTGTAGTATAGTCAGGATTGTGGGACTGATTGAATCGATATGAGGAAAGTCTGAACTCAAGCCGTCTACAGTCTGAATCTCTTTACATGTCACATTGATGATGTCCATCCTGTTTCAGATCTTAGAAGAGAGGAAATATTATTTAAACCACAGAAGAAATGATTTCATTTTCTTACAAACATTCAAATGCACGTAGAAAATGTGATTTAAAGCAGTGAAAATGCTGAATGCTTCATATCCTATTTTTAATCAGCTACTTTAAAAAATTTCTTTTGGAATAAATGGTGCAGCTTTTTGATTGGGCAACAGATTTAATAATAGATACAACAGAACAATTAAACAGGCTAATTAATCATGTTCTTTATCTTGTAGGACAACTATCTTTAATTGTGCAAAAATTGTGCTTCAATGCAGAGCACAAAAGCGCTTATTTCAGCAACCTCACTCAATGAAAAGTTTATTACAACAGAACACACACAGAAGATATTCAATTCAGCAGGGTTTTTAACTCTACCTCTAAAACATGAATAAAAATGTGCTTAAAGTGTGTTTTGCTATTTGTATGTTTTTTTTTTATATATAATATATATATTAATATATTATAAATATATTTTCTACAACTGAACAATGCAATGGTACGTTAATGGCCTGAACCGCAAGAAAGAAAAGGGTTTCTGACCTACTCTGTTCACAGTCAGGATTACATGAAGAAGAAGAAGAAGGAAGGAAAGAAAGAAAGAAAGAAAGAAAGAAAGAAAGAAAGAAAGAAAGAAAGAAAGAAAGAAACCCTGCACAAACCCCACAGCGGTCTGAATCATGCTTCTCTCGTTACTGATACAAACCTCAAACATGAGGCAAAACCAAATTCTGTTGTAAAGCAGCAGCTCTACAGAAGACAATCGTTATTCAGATCAGTTCAGTAAAGTTCATTTATTATGAACCAAGTTACAAACAAGTGTGACTGAAAGCAATGAAAATATTAATAAACTCAATTTATCTCATCTTATCTCATTGTAAAGAAAGTGATATCTTTAAAATAGCATTGGGTCTGTTAATCAGACAAAGCCTTTGCATCATTACTGCAAGCAGGGTGTCACACCTGGGCTGGCGTGCTGAGTAAAGCTCTCGAAGAAGAAGGTATAATAGGGTATTTTTAATAATCCAGGTAAATCAAACACTCAATAATCCACAATTAACATGAACAATAGCGGACGAGGAGGAACTAAACAAACAGGGCTTTTAAACACCAGGAAAGTAATCAGAGGAGTGGAAACAGGTGGGGAGTAATCAATTAACAAAACGAGGAATGGAACGGAACATGACCAAATAGGGATAACAGAAAAGGAACAGAAAGTCCATGACTGTGACAGTTCGCCCCCTCCCGGAACGGTGCGTCCTCGCACCGAAAGAGATAGTCCAGCGGAGGGAGGGTGGAGGTTCAGGAGGTGGGCGTGGGGCAGGCAAGGGGCAGGCAATGGAGAAGGAGCATGGAGCATGGTACCAGGGTGGAGTGGATGGAGGGAGGAGCCATGGAGGAGCCCGGAGCAGTAGGAGCCAGATGGATATCCAGAGGCCAGCCAGGAAAGCGGCCCATGGTGGAGTCGACGGTGGGAGGAGCCATGGTGGAGGAGGGGCCGACAACACCAGGGGGCCGACTGACGGAGACTGAGCCGATGGCAGAGGAGTCCAAGACGGAGCCGAGCAACCGCAGAGCCAGGGTGACCCCGAGGATCCGGAGGGCCAAGGCGGAGCAGAAGGCTCAGGCGACCAAGGCGGAGGCGGGGCACCGGAAGACCGCTGCGGAGCCGGAGTGACTGAGGATGGAGGTGGAGCCGAAGGGAAGGAGGAGCCTGACAGAGCCGGAGGGATGGAGCGACGAGGCGAAGCCAGAGGAATGGAGTCCCGAGGCGGCGGATGGTCGACGACTGACCAAGGTGGAGCCGGAGGGACGAGGGAGCCCGGTGGAGCAGGTGGGATGCCGGGCCACGGTGGAGACGAGGGAGCTAGGAGCCAAGGCGGAGCCGCCGGGTCGAAGGACCGAGGAGGAGTCCAGGACTCGGAGGCTGGAGGCGGAGGCAGGGAATCCACACGCCCAGGTGGAGGTGGTGACTGGAAGTCCTGCGGCGAAACTCCGCGCCCAGATGGCGCGGACTGAGGGTGAGCTGCGGGACTGACTGGCACCAGCGGGGATGAGGACGAGGAACTGACAGGTCGAAGAGGAGGCGGGAGAGGGCGGATGGGAGGGAACACAGAAGGATCAGGGCTGGACGGAACCAGCGGAAAAACAGGAGAATCAGGGCTGGGCAGAACCAGCGGAGAAACAGGAGGGTCAGGGCTGGACAGAACCAGCGGAGAAACAGGAGGGTCGAGGCTGGGCGGAACCAGCGGAAGAGGAGCAGAGGAACTGACAGGTCGAAGAGGAGGCGGGAGAGGGAGGATGGGAGGGAACACAGAAGGATCAGGGCTGGACGGAACCAGCGGAAAAACAGGAGAATCAGGGCTGGGCGGAACCAGCGGAGAAACAGGAGGGTCGAGGCTGGGCGGAACCAGCGGAGAAACAGGAGGGTCAGAGCTGGACGGAACCAGCGGAGAAACAGAAGGATCGAGGCTGGGCGGAACCAGCGGAGAAACAGGAGGGTCAGAGCTGGACGGAACCAGCGGAGAAACAGAAGGATCGAGGCTGGGCGGAACCAGCGGAAGAGGAGCAGAGGAACTGACAGGTCTAAGAGGAGGCGGGAGAGGGAGGTTGGGAGGGAACACAGGAGGATCAGGGCTGGACAGAACCAGCGAAGGAACAGAAGGATCAGGAATAACCTCCCCAAACCAGTCTATTAGATCCATAATTTCTTCTGTATACTTCCCAGAAACCACATGCAGCTCACCCTCAGTCGCAGGAGTGTGGGCGGGGCGCTCCTCCACGCCCTCGATCTCCACCAAACGTCCCACGACGCACGGGGTTGCCGGCTCACACACCTGGTCAGTCGCGCTCTCGAGTTCCTCCTCCCTGTCGGCGATAGGCTCGGGCTCTGCGGCTGCGGCGGTCTCTAGCTCCGTGCAGCGGGGTGATGGCTGGCTGGTCTCTGGGTCGGGAGTGGGGCTGGAGATCTCCTCCTCAGCGGGGCAGACGGTGAAAGGAGATCCGTTTTGCTCCAGCACCCACTCCACGAACGCGGCGAAATCCTCTCTGGGACCGTTCGCTGGGAGGCGTGCCTTACACCGCTCGCTCAGGCCAGCATAGTAAAACGCACTGAGCGAGCGGTCCGGGAAGTCTGTAAGGCACGCCAGATCGAAAAAGTCCCTGGTATGGTCCTCCAGCGAACGGTCCAGTTGCTCCAGGCATAGGAGTCGGACGCCGGGGATCTCCATTCCGAGAGGGGGCAAAACAAACAAACAAAAAAAACACGAAAAGAAAAAACGCCGCTAAACTGTTTCGGTCCGCTATTCTGTCACACGAGTAGGTGTGCTAAGTAAAGCGCACGAAGAAGAAGGTATAATAGGGTATTTTTAATAATCCAGGTAAATCAAACACTCAATAATCCACAATTAACATGAACAATAGCGGACGAGGAGGAACTAAACAAACAGGGCTTTTAAACACCAGGAAAGTAATCAGAGGAGTGGAAACAGGTGGGGAGTAATCAATTAACAAAACGAGGAATGGAACGGAACATGACCAAATAGGGATAACAGAAAAGGAACAGAAAGTCCATGACTGTGACACAGGGATGGACTGGAAGAGAAAAAAAGTCCTGGATTTCCTCCCAAATAGGCACAATATTACAGCAATTCTGTCGCATTTATGGCAAATAACATCACAAAACCCACGGTGACCCTGCTGACAAAAATAATAGAAACCATCACAGAAATTCTAATGATTTTCACTACAAATATTACTACAAACCATCAACTTTGAACCATTAAAACCATTAAATAATGGTATCATGAAGTTTGTTTTGGGACATATTACATTGGGATTTAGTGGTTTTAACTAAAGCCACCAACAGAAGGCGACCAATTAACAGTAGAGACCAACAGACACCATTACAGTTTCCAGTAAAACCAGTACAATATATTTATTTATTTATTTATTTATTTATTTTCAGTAGGGGATTGAAATAAATGTATTATTGTATGAACTAAAATACTTGAAATCTATAGAAAAAGAGCAGAATGTAAAATGTATATGACAATAATAAGTATAAATCTAGAATCTAGAAACCTGAAACAACAGAATTCTTCCATTTGAGTATTCAAATGTCTCTCTCTCTCTCACTCTCTCTCTGTGTGTGTGTGTGTGTGTGTGTGTCATGTTAATCAGACTCATCATCTTATAGGAGATTTCATTTACTCTATTTTCTAACTCAATAGGCCTATCTCTCAAATGTAACCCATTGTAGAATCGCTGCGGTCTCTTTATGAAAGAATGGAATATTCATGTCAGACAATGTGAAGTAATAAATAGCAGTGAACGTTCAGACTAGGGGTGTCCTGAGATATTAATATAGTGCTCATAGGCTACATGCTCTACAGGGGGGCCAGCATTTTTATCCTTTATACCAAGGGCCCAGATTACTAATCCACCCTTTACATCGTTTTAATCAATTTCCTTTTTACTGAAGGAAATTAAAGTATAATTAATGTAATTTGTTTTTAAAGATTTTAACAACTATGAAACTTGTGCAGTTAAGCTAATTCAGAAGGAAAACTTTGTTGACAGCAATATCACCCCAACAAATAAACATCTCAATTGCATTGTCTGTAAATTTGCAACAAACAAATGTACAGAGGTCCTATTTTTTATTACAGAACATTCTCAAAACAACATAAGAGGACAATTAAAAAGGGCTTATTATAAATAAATAAATTGTTATTCCAAATGGTACCATAAAATAACCGGTAACTGCAGGAGCTTTGAAGACCTTTTAAGACCTGCACTTCACATTTCAGCCTTTAAACATTTTTTTAAGAAAAGGTCAAATTCAAAATGATCAATTATTATATTAATTTATACAATTAGGCTATTATTGATCAATTATTATATTAAATCACATAAATATATCTTAGTGTCTTAATTGTTTATATTTTTATAATGCTTTAGCTTTTTGTCGATCCACTGGTTCACATTTAAAAATATGTAGCAAAAATAGCAGACGGGCTTATTGCAGCAAACTCGTTCTCTGCAGCAGCAGGTGTCTCTTCTGGAACTAACAGTTTCCATGGTAACCGCATCACAAAGCAGCGCTCAAGTTTATTCAGTGAAATCTTAGCCTTTTGGAGTTTAATCTACATACTAATCTATACTGCAATTCTTGTCTTTCTGTCCCCAAATTTAAGACCTCTTATAATTAAGACTTTCTGTATCATTGTAGAGTTTACAATTTAAACGATTTAACTGAAGACTTTTTAAGGACCCGCGGAAACCCTAAGAACTTATTTCAGTGCAAACATTTCTGTCATGCATTTGGCAAAAAGCTTTTGTTGACAATGTATTTTACCTTTGAAATTTGAGGAAAGTGCAACTCTGGCGTCCCTGTTATTTGTGTGTAGTGATGTGATGATGATTTAAATAACAGATTTCCAAACACTACAAACAGTATCCCCTTGAACTTGGTTAAAAGATCATGTTTACCTGTCACAAGGTGACGATCTTTAGGGGCGGAACCAAAATTCGGGAAGTTTGGTTCCGCCCGGAAGTGTTTCCGCCCGGACCGGAAAAACAGAACACCGGAACTTCCGGTAGCGCCGTAAGAAGGAAAATCAGGGAATTCGATGCACCTGTGCCTAGTTAGAGACAGCGGTTGGTGATTGGAGGATACGCTGGACAAGGCAGTACTTAAGGCCAAGTTATTTCACAGTCTGGGATCTCTTTCTGGTGTGTGTGAAGCACTGTGTTGTGCCCGTCTTGGTGCGCTGCTGGTGGCTGTCTAACTCTCTCTCTCTCCCTCAGGCTGGAATTGTATGATTGTGAAGACATCGCGAACCTTAAAGGTTGAGAAGTGAACGGATTATACGGCGAACTGAGACGACGTGAAAAAGGGGATTGGAAGCGGCATTGATGTGAGTACTAAGAGCCAGTCGAAAGTGCCCTGTATATTGACCTGGCGTTGTGTAGATCTCTCCAGGAGGAGGAGGGCGGCCCTACTCCTAATATAGCGTGGTGGGAGAGCCGAAGGAATACTTATTGAAGTAGTCACAACGATGACATCACTAGCTAGGCCGCATATTCCATCGCCAGATCCGAACCAAGCGAAGTGAAGGAAGACGGGTGTCCTTTTCGTACACTGAGTGTGGTGGGTGAGTCTTCGTGCTGTGAAAACCTATAATTTTGACGTGGTGTTGTATATTGCTGTGGGCTGCTGTGTATTGCCGTGTGTCCTGTCAGATAAACCCCCGCCTTCACGCACTTCGTCGCGGGAGGACAAGGAGACTGCTGGTCCTAGCCTAGTTCAGTATAGTATATGTTGTGAGCGTGCTTCAGATCTCCGGAGATAGCACGGTACGCTGTGTCCAGCCCAGAGGTGAAAGCCATCCAAAGCAGAGTAACTGTGCTTTGTGTCCAAGTTGATACCTGTGGAGAGGAAAGGAAAGAGAGAGTGAGTAACACAAGGAGAACCAGAGGGAACCTGTACTTACAGTACGCTGTGTTCAGCCCAGAGGTGAGAGCCATTCAAAGCAAACTAACTGTGCTATTGTGCCCAAGTTGATACCTGTGGAGAGAAAAGGAAAGAGAGAGTGAGTAACACAAGGAGAAACAGAGGAAACCTGTACTTACAGTACGCTGTGTTCAGCCCAGAGGTGAGAGCCATTCAAAGCAAACTAACTGTGCTATTGTGCCTAAGTTGATACCTGTGGAGAGAAAAGGAGAGAGTGGGTAACACGAGGAGGAATAGAGCGAACCCTGTACTTACAGTACGCTGTGTCCAGCCCAGAGGTGAGAGCCATTCAAAGCAAACTAACTGTGCTATTGTGCCTAAGTTGATACCTGTGGAGAGAAAAGGAGAGAGTGGGTAACACGAGGAGAGACCGAGGAAACCTGTACTTACGCCGCTACCTGTGGAGAAAGAGAAAGCGAGTGAGCACCCAAGGAACGAACTGTGTGAACCAGTACTTACTGTGAGCTGTAATCAGCGAAGAGGTGAGAGCAAAACCAAGCTGAACTAACTGTGCCTGTGTGTCCCAGCCGTTGCCTGTGGAGAAAGAGAAAGAGAGTGAGCACCCAGAGAACGAACTGTGTGAACCAGTACTTACTGTGAGCTGCAATCAGCGAAGAGGTGAGAGCAAAACCAAGCCGAATTAACTGTGCTTTTGTGTCCCAGCCGTTGCCTGTGGAGGAAGAGAAAGAGAGTGAGCACCTCGAGAACGAACTGTGTGAACCAGTACTTACCGTGAGCTGTATTCAGCGAAGAGGAGGAAGAAGGAGGGCGCTACGGATACCTAAGACTCAGGCCGGGGCCCGAGTCCCACGCCCCGGATCCCCGTGGCCCCCTTGCTCCCTGACCTCTTCCCGGCCATAGCCCATCTGGAGGGCCGAGTCAGAGTTTAGTTTTAATTGCCCTTTCCCTATTCCCCAAGCTATTTTTAAATATTTAAATAAAGATTGTTTTATCACTTACTTGTTCTCGTGTTGTTTGGCCATTGGGTTGGCTTTGGGGACCTCCTCGAGGTGGAAGTTGAGAAGGGGTGTGGCTTAGTCAAAGCATAGCCAGCCCCTGGGTGTGACATACCATCTTGACTGGAAAAAGCTGTTTTCATGGTCAGTTTTTCATTTATCATTTGCTTATGTTAGTGAATGTTTACATTAGAGTGCACATCCTACTACACTGAAATTAATACGAGGAGCGTCTGGAAACTAGAGACCTCTCCTGGTTGGAGACAGTATTAACATCATAAACTGAAAGAAATTTTTACGTGACTTACATTTCAAATATTTTAAAATTGATCATTCGAGTCTAAATTGATCCAGCGGGCCGTACTACTGCAGGCCATATACAGCAGTTTCGGTTTCTTAAAAACAAAAACAGATCACATTGGCGATCTTTGATGATGAATCAGACGTTTGGTTGGACTGCCGTTCTGGACTTCTCCTGCCAGGAGCGGACTGACCATCTGGACGTTCTGGAGAAATCCTGGCTGGTTCATCATCAAAGAAAAAGTGTCAGATTAAGTGAAGTTGACGGCCGACAAAAGAGGGCGCTAATTAGGGGTGCACCGATCAAGATCGGCCGATCGTTAATGCGCATCTCGTCAGTAAAGCCGGTTATCTAATCAGCGATAAATTCCATCAGGTGCGTGATTTCACATAGAGCAGCTGTTACTACATGAAGCCGTGATCACAGACAAGCTGCGCAAATAAACACTGATAATGAACGTGGATTTGCGCAGCTTGTCAGTTAACAACGGCTCTGTGTAGTAACAGCTGCTCTATGTGAAATCACGCACCTGATGGAATTTACTGCTGATTAGAGAACCGGCTTTACTGACGAGAAGCGCATTAACGATCGGCCGATCTTGATCGGTGCACCCCTAGCGCTAATGCAATCTATTTTTGCTTATGTAGCCAATGGTTATCCTAATTATAGGGCGTGCCTTATTTTACGTGGCTTATAAAGACAGCTTTAGGTGTGGCATGATGGTATGTCTCATAATCCCGGGTGACGTCATCCATTTCCGGTGTGTCGCAGGAGTGTTTGTCCAGTAAGGAGCTGCAGTCACGGCTGTATTTTTGTACATTCGTATTGAACAGGGTTTTATGTATTGACTTGGCTCGCATGTCTCACTAGTGTGGACTGAGGAATCTTGCGGTATAACGCATGTCGTACCAGATTGTCTGTTTATATCCTGGAGTTTAATTCCCTGTGTACGGCAAGCAGTTTAAACCGGTAGGTTGTTTTAATTCATTGTTTGTTGCACTAAGGGTTGGGATCGATCATTCTAAGTTTTTAGAGACGGTGCAGTGGGTTTCTCATCTGGGATGTTTGCGGCCGTATTCTTGTATGCTGACGTTCACTACTAACTTTGGATTAGCATTGTGCTGTACACTGTTTCATTATGCGGTGCTATGCTGGCTTGACCGCAAGAGCGGATGTGTAATATCTGCTAACTGTATTTGCGTACTGCTGGGGTGTGCTTGCTTTACGCTACGAGTTTATTTCAACGCTGGGCCCTTATTACATCAGCTGCCTGGTAGCCTGGTCTGCTATAAATTTAATACGGTGCCCTGCTCTCTCTCTCCAATGCATCCAATGTCTTGACCAGCCAGCAGTCACCATCGTCATCTGGTTTCTCTTTACGAGTGAATCCCTGTATACATTTAATTAGTTTATTTGCTTATTTTGTTTATTTTTGTTTATTTTATTTTTTTGCTGTGAACCTATTACTTTAAAAGAAACAATGTACTTTTCTTATGTTGCAGATCAGTGTTGAATTTATTATTTTTTGTTTGGTTTTGTGCTAACTGAGTTTCTGTGAACTTGTTGACCGCCCATTATATTTTTCTTTTGATCAGGTGTGTGACGTGGTAGTTTTTGTGCCATTTATTGCTTCTATGGATTGTTATACTTTGACCAGTAGATTTATATCTCTGTCATTATATTGAATGCCTAGTTTTATAGTGATGCGTCTGAGTGTGCGTGTGGGTATAAATGATTATATGTGTAGGATATCAGATGTTAATATATCCAAAGTTCATCAGAGGTGTAGAAACTTGATGGCATGTCTGATTAAAACACGGGACAGATACCAGTCCTTTGCTCTCTTTTATTTTTAAGTTCAAGATGATTATTCATAGACAATTCCCATGGCATGGAGATGGACAGATGTTATTAGATGGACAGGATGAACCGGATGGACAACGTGTACAAGATGTACAAGATGGTCTTAAGTCACTACAAACAGTACAATAAAAAAATCAAATTCATAATTTATCAACAAACACATCAACAACATATATATATATATATATATATATATATATATATATATATATACTCAATCCAAACAATAAATTGGCAAACAAACTTACTTAACGCATCCTAAGGAAAGGACTCAAAGGACATGGTTGGGTGTCCATTCAAACACCCACACCTCACCAAAGGAAGATAAACAAAGGAAGGAAGTGAGGTCTACTTATAGACCTTGACCAGGAGGTGTATGGGTAATGTAGTGCACTTGCATGGGTATTGTAGTCTGCTTGGAATTGTGGGATATGTAGCACAAATATATATATATATATATATATATATATATATATATATATATATGGGAAAAAGAAAAGGAAAAATTAAAGATAAGGGTCAAATTCACAACAATATGTTTAAATTGTAATTCTGCTTCCTCTCCAGCGGTTGGGGTGACCAGGACTCGTGTCCGTGTGGCGAGCCTCTCTCTCTGCTTGGTGGTGGTCCCTTCCAAGTGCCGTGTTCCACGTGTGTGGTTTGAGGTGTGGGTGCAGTGCATGAGTGTTTGTTGTGTCATTTTCAAGAGAAGAGGCGAATGGTCTCAGCCCTGGGGTGGAGGCCGAAGAGTGAGTGTGTGCGTGCATGTATTTTTTTTTACTTGTAGATTTATACGTGTATCAGGGACTATAAATAAAAATTGTATTTTTATTTATATTTCACCTTTGTCTCTGGTCTCAACCTCAAGCATAATCGAACCTGTGTGCTTTGAATAAAATCTTATAAGGCGATTCCCCAGTAAATTTGCCTCTGGGGTGGCGTAGTCAGGTATTTTAGAGGTGTAGAGTTTAAAACTGCCCTCTGGGGATGAGCTGCCCCAGGCAGTTCCTTCCCTGGTGTGAACCGTCAATTGTAGATCTTTGTCTGCTAGCACCTCGCCACACTTATAAGAAACCGAAACTGACGTGAAGGAGAGAGGGCTTGTGATGGCAAGCAGAAGAAGTGAAGAAGGCGGTTCGGAAAAGCTATAAGGAAAAAAAGCAAACAGTTATATCAGGTTACTTTTCCCGCCTCTCTCACTATACACAGCATGAAGCCTAAAGCACTATAGTACAATCCCAGGTCCGAGCATCCACTGCTGTTTATCACTCCACATTATCTGACATGAATATCCATTCATTCATAAAGAGACAGCAGCGATTCTACAACGGGTTACACTTGAGAGATACTGAGTTAGAAAAGAGAGTAAATGAAGTATCCTATAAGGTGATTAGTCTGATTAACATGACACACACACACACACACACACACACACACACACACACTGAGAGACATGAATACTCAAATTGAAGAATCTTGTAGTTTCAGGTTTCTAGATTCTAGGTTTATGTTTATCATTGTCATATACTTATTTGTATGTATATATATATGTGTGTGTGTGTGTGTGTGTGTGTGTGTGTATATATATATATATATTAGTTCATACAATAATACATCAATTTCAATCCTCTGTTGAAAAATTTAACCATCACATCATTTGCAATGGTTTTACTGGTTATAATGAAATTGTATTGGTTTTAATGAAAACTGTAATGTGTCTGTTGGTCTCTTCTGGTAATTGGTCATCTTCTATTCATGGCTTTTGTTAAAGTTACTAAATCCTAACGTAATATGTCCCAAAACACACTACAGGAAACCATTATTTAATGGTTTCGGTGATTAAAAGTTGATGGTTTGTAATGTTTGTAATGCATTTGTGGTAGAAATCACTAGAATTTCTGCGCTGGTTTCTATTGTTTCTGTCAGCAGGGTCACTGTGGGTTTTGTGATGTTATTTGCCATAAATGTGACAGGATTGCTGTAATACTGTGAGATAGTAGTGACTGTTTGTAGTTGTGGGGTGGGGGTGGCTATTTGGGAGAAAACCCAGGGCCGTTTTTTACTCCGCCCATCCCTGGACATTTCTAATAATCTAATCTAATCTAATAATATCTCGCAATGCTGGGCAGCTCAAGGAAAAGCGCCTTCTCTCTCTCTCTCTCTCTCTCTGAGTGCATGCTGGGAGTGTGAGACGGAGCTGAGCGCGCCGTGTTGCGGAGAGCATTGTTTGTTTGTCCTTTTTACTTTTTTTCTTTACTTTACCTACCTAATTATTTTGTCTTTTCCCTTGTTAATAATTTCTGGACAAGGAAGAGTGTTTCGTCGCGTACGCCCGGCTCAACGCCGCCAGTATGGCGAGCACTAACGTGCTAACGCCTGCTACTCTGTCACTCCGTAATGGGTGCAGGTGTGTACCAGACCCCGCAGTGTCCATATAAGATATTTTCTTAGTCTTTGGTGAAAAGATTGGTTTTGAGAACATTGTTTCGGCTTCAAGGATGAGCAAAGCCGTAGTCGTATTTTAAAAGTCAGAAGCACTGGTCAATGATTTGACTTTGAGCGGCGTGTGGGTGAAAGCAACTGTCAGGATCTGGGTTGCTTCTCTGCTCTCTCTCTCTCTTACAGCAGCGCACACACGCATTTCCGCACTCATTAACACACTCATCTCATCCACACTCCAGTGCGCACACACTTTCTCGTTTGCGCTCTGTCTTCACCTGTTGATCATCGCAATCAACGCTTTCGCTGCTTAGCGCTTACACCTGTGTCTTGTCTTGTCTTGTCTGATTACTCTGTCTACTTCTGGCGTTTGTTCTCTCTGTCCTGTGTTGGATTATTGTGTGAGCTACACTCTTGAATGCATGTCAACTTTAATCTTTTCTTGCCCTGTCTTGTGTAGCAGAGTTCGCCTTAGTGTGCCCTGTCTCCTGTTACTAGCTGTGATGTGCCTCACCTAGAGTAATCTCTGCTCAAGCTGCTCTCCACATGTGCGAGTCCTGAGAGCGAAGTATTTTTCTGTTTAGCGCTGCCTCTCCCAGCGAAGTATCTACTGTCAAGCTGTTTAAGGAGAGTGTTTTTGTGTTCTTATTCCGTGCCATCTACCTTCAGCTGTTTTTTGTTAAGTAATAAAAGACTTTGATTTAAGCTACCTTTGCTTTTGGATCTTCTGCTTCAGCACCTGACAGAAACATATGTTCCGGTAATCCCGCTTTCTGCACCAGCAACTAAAGTCACTATTTCTAATGTCCCACCATTTATATGTAATGAGGCCATTTTAAAAGAGCTACAGAGGTTCGGCAAGATCGCAGTTCCTTTGCGATGTAAAAATGAAGCGCTAAAGCACGTCCTTTCCTTTAGACAGCAGGTCTTTATGTTTCTAAACTCCCCTGAGCAGATTTTAGATGTCTCTTTCCGCGTCCCTTATGAAGAGAGTTCGTTTATGGTTTACGCCAGTACCGATAGTATGCGATATTTTGAATGAGGGGACGTGGGCCATAAACGCTTCACATGCCTGCGTAAGGATGGACAACGCACATCTACATCCTGTGAGGATACGAGTAACACAGAGGCACAGAGGCCAGAGCAGCAGGCTGAAAGAGCTACAGATGAGGTGAATGAGCAGCAGGAGGTGAGTGAAACTACTGATACTCCTGGCAGTGTTGGGGAAGCTGAATGTAGTAGGCCTACTGTAATACATAAGGATGTGAGTGAGTGTGACGATAATGAACAGAATGAGTTTCAAAGTGATGTTGAAGATGTGTGTGAGGATGTTACAGGGCAGACAGGTGTCTCAGAACATGGCTGATGAGATAGAAGGTTTGTCACAGTGCACTGATGATGGTTTAAGAGATGATGAGCAATGGTCTGATGTTTCAAAAGTGGTTGATGATTTGTACACTCTTGAGCAAATCAACTCATTTCTTGACAAAACTAAAGGTAGAGCTGGTGTTGAGGTTTGCGATTTATTTTCCAGATGTGGAAAAGTTTGTCTCCTCTGTTATGACGGCTAGAAGAATGAGTAGTTACGATAAGCTTTGACAACAAAAGCGTTTTTGCCTCAAAAAGCATCTAACTGCTATCAGATCAGGAAGGAAACCAGTTAAAGCAAGGGGAAAGACCAAATAATTAATATGGATAAGTTTTCCTTTTTCTTTCTTTACTGTTTTCTCTTTCTCTCTCTCCCCCTTATGGAAGTTTTGAGGGTGGGGTCCTTAAAAATAAATGGATTAAGGGATTATAAAAAAAGAGGTTTATTGTTATACTTCATAAGACTAAAGAGCCCGAGTGTTGTCTTTTTATAAGAGACCCACAGCAATTTTGATAATGAAGCTGATTGGGGATTATGGTGGAAAGGAGAGAGAGTGGTTAGTCATGGAACTAACATTAGTGCCGGTGTGGCTGTACTCTTCTCTCCTAATGTAAATGTTAAAATTCTGAAGAAAAATGAACTAGAACCTGGGAGGCTGATGGCTGTCAGAGCTGATTGGATAGGTTTTATACATCACAAAACATGAGAAATAGAGTGTTCAATGCAGCTATTTTTCCTGCGTCTTTTTCTGACCACAAATTTGTCACTGCTGATTGTGTATTGGTGAATAGAACCCATACGAGTTACTACTGGCACTTTAATAATAAACTGTTGGAAGATAAATATTTTTTTTGTGAAAATTTTAAATCTTTTTGGGAAACTTGAAAAAGTGAGAAGTGCCTTTTATGAAAGTATTATTCAATGGTGGGAAATCGGTAAAGTGCACATAAAGACTTATTGCCAACAGTACAAAGGCCTTTCCTCCCTGGTTTTAAAAAATACAGTAGAGCTGCTGGAAAAGGAAATTCTTGATATTGAAAAAAGTATGTTTGTAAATGATGCAGAACAATTGCATGAACTTTGGACTGAAAAAAAAGAACCAACTCAGCTCCATCTTAAATGAAAAAGTTAAAGGGGCTCTTATAAGGAGCCGTTTTTTGAACATAAAGGACATGGATGGCCCAACCTCTTTCTTTTTTAACTTGGAGCACAAAGCAGGACAGGAGAAACAAATGTACTGTTTAAAAGACAATGATGAACAAGAAACTTCACATCCTGTGACAATGCGCAGACTTGCTGTTGACTTTTATTCTGATCTTTTTGCTGCTGAAGCCATAGATGAACAATCTAAGGATGAACTGTTACAGGACCTCCCTGTTCTAACTTCAAAACAAAAAAAACTCTTGGAGACTGATTTAACATTTGAGGAAGTCACTGCTGCTGTAAAGGGTCTTTCTTCAGGGAAGGTACCAGGGCTGGATGGCTTATCTGCCGAATTTTATAAAAAGTTTTGGTCTTTAATAAGACCTGACTACTTTGAGGTACTCAAGAAATGTATTGGTGAAAAGTCTCTTCCTTTAAGTTGTCAGCGGGCTGTTTTAACACTGTTACCCAAAAAAGGGGATCTAACCCTCTTAAAAAACTGGAGGCCCATCGCAATTTTGTGTTTTGAATATAAAGTTCTGTCAAAATGTTTGGCGAACAGACTAAATAATGTTTTTCATGCAATCATTCATAGAGACCAGTCTTACTGTGTAAAAGAGAGATGTATTTTAGATAATTTACATTTAGTACGGGACATTTTTGATTTTACTTTTAATAACAACATTAACCTTGGTTTTTTATCATTAGATCAAGAAAAGGCTTTTGATCGTGTTGATCATGCTTTTCTTTTTGAAACTTTTAAGGCTTTTGGTTTTGGAGACAAGTTTATTTCTATGATTAGACTGCTGTACAATGATGCTACATGTATGATAAAAATTGCTGGTGGCCTTAGTGTCCCTGTTAAAGTTAACAGAGGTATTAGACAGGGTTGCCCCCTGTCTGGTCAACTTTACAGCATAGTCATAGAGCCTCTGCTGTGCAAGTTTAGAAGGCATCTAACAGGTTTAATGGTTAATGAACTAGAGGTTCAAGAACCTATTAAGCTTTCAGCATATGCTGACAATGTCACAGTTTTAATCTGAAATCAAAATGATGTCCTTCTCCTAGAAGAGGCTTTGCCTCAGCCAAGGTAAATTGGGGGAAAAGCAATGCTTTATGGTGTGGTCAGATTGGCCAAGGTCCTTCACTTCCAGGTGGTTTGCAGTGGGGTAAAACAGGTTTTAAATACCTAGGGGTGTTTTTAGGCACAGGAGACTATAGGAGACAAAACTGGGAGGGGCTAGTGGAGAAAGTGTGCGCGAGGTTGTCTCACTGGAAATGGTTGCTACCCCAGCTGTCCTACAGGGGGAGAGTCCTAATCTGCAATAATCTTGTAGCCTCATCTCTCTGGCACAAAATGATGATCTTAGAACCTCCTGAAGATCTGGTGAGGAAAATTCAACTGCAGCTGGTGGACTTTTTCTGGTCGGTACAGCACTGGCTAAAGGCACCTGTACTCTACCTGCCTATTCAGGAAGGAGGAAAAGGACTTGTTGACATTAATTCCAGAATTAAAGCCTTCAGACTTCAGACTGTTCAGAGACTTCTATACGGGGAGGATGTATCCTGGTCTGAAGTAGCCTGTGTCCTTCTGAGGAGAGCTGGTAACATGGGATTAGACCGTCACCTGTTTCTCATGGACGCTAACAAGATGAATCTGACTGGAATAACGCCTTTCTACAGGACATTGTTAAGAGCATGGTCGCCCTTCAAGATTTCCAGAGATTTTAATAGCGCACAGAGACTTTGGCTAAGGGAAGAGCCACTGCTTTTTAACTCTACCATGGACCTAGATATTCTTAGGTCAGAATCCCTCATCAAAGCCTTGTGGTCTGCTAAGATCACTAAAGTTGGACATTCAATCACTGAGAGAGGATGGATATCTGCAGAAACCTAAGCCCTAAAACTGGGCATGAGGTCAGTTCGAGTGGTGGAGAAACTGTTAACTCAAATACGCGAGTCTTTACCGTCAGATTTTAGACTCTCTTTGGAAACATCTGATGTGGACAGTCCTCCCTTCCCAGAGATGACTCTCTTGTTTGATACTGGAGAATGGCAGGAAACGGAGGGCAATTTGCTCTGTTTTAGAACCCCTGAACTAAGCTGTTTTGGTGACATAGGAAAGAAGGCTCTTTATGTGTTGTGTGTTAAGGTGACACATTTTCACACTCTTGAAAACGTGAGGGAGTCTAAGTGGCAAGAGTTTTTTGGAATGGGTGCCTCCCCTAAAGGCTGCTGGAGGACCCTGTACAAACCCCCTATTGAGAAAAGGTCTGGAGACCTTCAATGGAGGATAGTGCATGGTATAATAGCTACAAACAGACACAGAGCACACCTTGATCCATTAGTAGGGGAAGAGTGTTCTTTTTGTGGGCTGCAAGAAACAATTTTTCATTTGTTTCTTAATTGTTCGAGACTCCAACCGCTGTTTCATCTATTAGAAGATTACTGTCAGTCTTTGGGGGAAGTTTTTACACCTATGTGTTTTATCTATTGTCCCAAGTACAAAAGGAGCAGTATGCTAGTTCACATTTTAATAAATTTTTTGTTTGGCCAGGCAAAAATGGCAATTTGGGTGTCTTGCAAAAGGAAATTACTTGGGACAGGATCAGCTGATGTTATCTCGGTTTTTAGGGGATTACTGAAATCTCGTATCAATATAGAGTACGCCTATTACAAGCTTGTTGATGACTTGGAAACTTTCAGTCTCAAATGGTGCATAAATCAGTGTGTCTGTGAAACTGACCCTGATGGTTGTTTACAAACTAATGTTTAAAGTGATTGGATGTTTTTTAAACTTTTCTTAAGAGGTGTGCATATTTATTAAATCTTTTTGTTTTTGTTTTCCTTTTTTCCCTTCTTTTTCTAATCTTACCCTCCTCTTTTTTTAACTGTGTTCTGATTAGATTTTGATGTTTTTTTTTTCTAATACTGTTTATAAATAAAGAGATTATAAAGTCAAGTCTCTCTCTCTCTCTCTCTCTCTCTCTCTCTCTCTCTCTCTCGGTGCATGCTGGGAGTGTTGGGGTGCGTGTGAGGGTGTTCACGAGGAGAGGATGATTGATTTTGTGGTTTTTTTTCGCATATATTTTGCTATTTTTTTTTTTTTTTTTTTTTTTATGTTTCTAAGTCTATGAATGTTTGTTTGTTTTTCTAAAAATAACATCTGGTTTGTTTTGTGAGTTTTTGAGGGGGCACCGGGATGGCGTCTGTCCCTGCGGGGACAGTGTCACAGGTGTCGCTCCGCCATGGAATCAGGTGTGTACCGGCTCAGGGCGTCACTGTTGAAGACGTGTTGCTGGCAATCGGTGAAAAAGTTGGGTATGAGAACATTACTACAGCATCCAGGATGAATAAAGCAGTGGTGGTTTTTGTCGAGAAGGAAGACATAGTAAATCAGTTGATAAGCAACGGAATTGTGGTAAGTGGTGATTTTCTTATTATCTCACCGCTTGTTGCTCCGACAACGAGAGTTACAATATCCAACGTGCCGCCTTTTATTCGAAATGACGAAATTGAGAAAGCTTTGTCGCGATATGGAAAAAAGGCTACCCTTACCAAAAAGTAGTATACTTCAAGTTTATTTTATTAAGTATACTTAAGTAAAGTTCAAGTATATTTAGACTTTTTGTAAGTATAAGTCAAGTATACTTAATTGTCATTAAAAGTATATATCTTAGAAGTACATAAAGCCCATTTCTGAGAAGTACATAAAAAGTAAACTAAAAGTATACTTTCCTATTTTTTAGTTTAAAATAAGTATACTAATAGCACACTTGAATAAACTTCTTTTTCGTAAGGGTAGTGAGATTAAGATGATCCCGCTGGGGTGTAAAAACGCTGCTCTTAAACACGTTATGTCTTTCAGGCGGCAGGTATTTATGTTCTTAAATGAAACAGAGCTGGACATTTCGTTCAGAGTCATGCATGAAGGGAAAGCGTATTTTATTTACGCAAACACGGGTAGTTTGAAATGTTTCGAGTGCGGGGACATCGGGCATAAACAGCACGCATGTCCACACAAGGCCCAGGTTAGTGAAGTTGAAGTTAGGCCTAGTACTTCTACTGCTGGTGAGAGCAGCAAGTCAGCTTCTGAGGATGTGCAGCCTCAAGCTGGATCACAGAGGAACATCGACAGTAATGGAGTGAGTGAAAGTCAGACTGAGAACGTCCATGAAATGGTTGATTCTGGTAAAAATCATGATATTTCTGAACTGGAGGACGCTAGTGTACTGAATGATGATGTAGCTACGTTTAGCGTTGAAAGGGTTTTTAATGAAAATTCTGAAATGTCTAATTCTGGTGAAATGTGTGATGCTGATTCGGGGATGAGAGATGATGATGCTTTCTCTGATATGTCTGACATTGGATCACAGTGTGGAAGTGTGGACGATGTGTATAAATTGCAAGATATAAATAACTTCCTGGATGAGACCTTTGGAAGAACTGTTGAAGTTAAAGAATTTTTTCCTGATGAGAATAAATTCATGCATACAGTGAAATTGTTGCAGAGAAATGTTAGCTTTGATGCATTAAGCAAACAAAAAAGATTCAGGTTGAAGAAGATGTTAACAAAGCTAAGAAGGGATAAAATAAACGTTTCTCAAAACAAATCAAATGTTTAAGTCACATGTGGTGAACATTTCTCTTTGTTTTTTTTTTGTTCTTTTTCTATCCTCTTTATATTTTCTTTCTTCCATGGAGCTGTTGAGGGTTGGCTCTTTAAATATGAATGGGGGTAGAGATGGTAATAAATTAGCAATGGTATCGGAGTTATTTGGTTTTAAAAAAATTAATGTAGCTTTCTTACAGGAAACACACTCAAGTGTAGACAATGAATCTGAATGGAGTAGATGGTGGGAAGGAACAAGTGTTTTAAGTCATGGGACAAATATAAGTGCTGGAATAGCCATTTTATTTGCTAAAGTAATGAATGTTAATATTTTAGCTGTTGAAGAAATTGTAAAAGGAAGAATATTGTTGTTAAAAATGGAATATGAAGGATCTGTATTTGTACTGATAAATGTTTATGCATCCAACAATGGACCTGAGCGTGTGAGGTCTTTTTTTACAATTAAGGAGTGCTATTCAAAAAATTGATGACAATGTTTGTACTATCATTGGAGGTGACTGGAATTGCACTATTGATTTTATTCTTGATAGAAATGGAGAAGAACCCCATCATGAATCAAGTGTTGTATTGTTAAAATTTTTTAAAAAGTTTGATTTAATAGATATTTGGAGAAGAAGAAACACGGGAATCAAACAGTATACTTGGCTCAAAGCATCTAATAATAGGGTTAGCGGAGCTAGATTAGATAGATTTTATATAGGTAAAGAATGGAACAATAAAATAGCGGATGTTTCTATTTTTCCCGTTGGTTTTTCAGATCACCATTTGATATTGTTTGCTTTGAATATGAAAAGAACTTCAAAACCAAACTATTTTTGGCATTTCAATACTAAACTATTACAAGATGCTTTATTTTGTAAGAATTTTACATTCTTTTGGAATGACTGGAAGTTAAAAAAGGTTTCTTTTGAAAATATGCTTATGTGTTGGGAGGTCGTTAAAGCAAACATAAGAACCTTTTGTCAGAATTATAGTTCACATTCTACTTCCATGGTGAAAGCAGCGTTACAAAAACTTCAAAGGGATATACAATCTTTGGAGAAGATAAAAAAATGAACATTTGAATAAAAAGAAAGAACTTGGTTCATTATTACAAGAACAAGTGAAAGGAGCATTAATAAGAGCAAGAATTTGTTCTATTAAAGACATGGATGCTCCTTCCTCATATTTTTTTAATCTTGAAAAGAAAAGTGTGCAGCAAAAGCAAATGTATCATCTTCGGCGGCCTGACGGGGTCATAACCTCTGACCCATTGGAAATAAGGAAACTGGCAGTCAATTTCTATACGGATCTGTATGATGTTGAGACTTGTGATCTTGAATGTGTGTCTGATTTGCTGAGTGATCTACCGAAATTGATAAATGAACAGAAGGAATCCTTGGATGGACAGATTACTTTCCAGGAGATCACCGATCAAATGGCCGTTCACCAGGAATTGATGGCTTGCCGACAGAGTTTTATCAGACATTCTGGAATGTACTTAGAAGTGACTTGTATGAAGTTTTATTGGAAAGTGTAAGGAATAAGGTACTTCCTGTAAGCTGTCGAAGAGCAGTCCTTTCCTTGCTCCCTAAAAAGGGGGATTTGTGCCTTCTAAAGAACTGGAGACCTGTCTCTTTATTGTGCATGGACTATAAAATAATTTCAAAATGTTTAGCAAATAGGAATTATGGAAAGGCATCTTCAGCTAGGGTAAATTGGGGAAAAAGTGAGGGACTTATTATTGGTCAGTGGAAGGGTGGGCAAGGACCTCCAAAACTACCTGGTGGATTGTTGTGGGAAAGGGATGGGCTGAAAATGCTAGGGTGTTTTTTTGGAAATAAGCAATTTCAGAATAGAAATTGGGAGGGAATGCTGGAAAAGGTATCTGCCCGATTGTTTAAATGGAAATCGCTATTACCATTGATGTCATACAGAGGAAGAGTTCTAGTTGTGAACAATCTGGCTGCCTCAACTTTATGGCATAGACTCAATGTAATGGAACCAACTGAAGAATTGATTTGTAAAATACAGAGGACATTTGTGGATTTTTTTTTTGGAGTGGAGAGCATTGGATTCGAGCAGCAGCACTCTACCTTCCAGTGTACGAGGGAGGTCAACGTCTGGTGGATGTGCGGAGCAAGATCTCTGCTTTTAGAATACAAGCAGCACAGAGGTTTCTGTATTGTAAGGATTTAGCTTGGACTGAGACTGCAAAAATGATTCTACAAAAAGCAGGTGGTCTTAAATTAGATAGACATCTGTTTTTAATGGAACTGCATAAAGTGAATCTGTCCGAAATTACACCTTTTTACCAGTGAATGTTGCACTCTTAGAGAACTGTTTTTAAAGTGGAAAGAGATGTTGATGAATCTGGGAGTTGGATACGAGAGGAATGCTTGTTTTTCAACCCAATGATTCAGACAAGACGTTTGTCAGCTGTAAGCGTGCGTGCATGTTTACAAAGACATGGCATTGTGAAGTTGGGGCAACTTTTAAATAATGACCGATGGGAATCTGTGGAAACCTTGAAAGAAATGACAGGATTAAAGTCCTCGCGCTTGACGGAAAAGCTGGTGGAAGAAATTGTCAATGCATTACCAAGTGGTTATAGGAAAAGCATTGGACAAGGATTTCTGTCAGACACAAGTAATGAACCGGACTTTCCAAAAATAAGAGTTGCTGCTGTCGTCGGTGAAAGACAAGAGGATGAATCCACAGGTTCAATTTTGTCTTTTAAAACTCCACAGCTGGATTTGTTTAAAACAACATCAAAGAAAGCCATATATAACACTGCAGTAAAAGTTTTACATCAAGTGTTATTCAGAGGACAAAAGATCTCAAGGTGGCCAGTTTTGTTGAAGGCAGACTTTCTTGTAAGAGATAGATGGAGATCTCTGTATAAACCTCCAATCGAGAAAAGAACAGCGGATCTTCAATGGAGAATAATTCATGGTGCAATAGCTACGGACAAACATGTGGCACACCTGAACCCAGTAGTAGGGGTGGGATGTAGGTTCTGTGGGGAGGAAGAGAATTTAGAACATTTGTTTTTAAAATGTAAAAGATTGGAAGGTCTTTTTGATGCTCTTAGTAGACTGTTTCAAGCTTTGGGTGAAGAATTCTCAGAGGAAGTTTTCAGAGGGGTGTGAAATATAATTTTTCAAAAAGAAGGAAGATGTCTGTTAAATTATTTAATAGGAACTGCGAAATTGGCAATATGGAACACCAGGAAAAATCAAGGTTTACAGTTAAATAGTACTAATGTTGAAGTGATGTTTAAGAAATTAGTAGCTGGCAGACTAAAGATAGAATTTGCATACTATAGTCTTGTAAACAATGAGATGGGTTTCAGTGATCTGTGGTGTGTTAATGAGGTTTTGTGTGTTGTTTCTGAAGGACATCTGGTTTTGGAAATGTAATTTTTGTAAAACATTTATTTCTTCTATATAATGTGAATTGTTGAAGATTTAGTGTTGTTTTAAATAAAGTTTTGTAGACCTCTCTCTCTCTCTCTCTCTCTCTCCGTTGTTCCTGAAATGACCGTAATCATAGAAATATAGGCGCACAAACTCTTTTTAATCTGTCTTGAGCGTGTATTTTCAAACAGCAGCTGGGTGGAAAACCTGTAGTTTGGTGATATTTATAGAGACATGATTACTTTCTCTAGGATTGATCAAATGAGTATGTTTTGTCTATATTTCAGTAAGTTAGACTTCCTGGTCAGCTGACTCGACGCACTGAAATCGAAAATCTCTCTCTCTGTTCAACGAAGCAAGTCTTAATTAATTTAGATTCTTAATTCTTTATTTATTTTCATTTCTAAACTATATTTTGGCTTCAAGGCTCCTGAATCCTGGCTGCTCTTCGTCGTGCTGCTTTATAAGGATTTGTAAGGTCTAGTATGAGATGATAAAATGGCCCCTTTCAGTCGCTGCAAATGACTGCAAAAAAAAAAAAAAAAAGATCATATTCGGATCAGACCAGTGCCTCTATAGTATACAGATTAAGAAAAATATGTCTTCATAATGCAATATATCTGAAAAGAGTGTAAAATTGAAGATTGTAAAGTGAATAGTCTTCAGTATGTTTACTGAAGTTTTGATCAGCTTCCACAAGCACATCTCTTCCCCAGTGGCGGCGCTCGGACGGGGCTTGACGGGGCTAGAAACTTGCTTAACCCCCCAGCCCCCGTGTGAGAAAAATAAATAAATAAAAAAACCAATCCGTCCCCTTTGTTTATAAACCGTACTCACTAATTCTTAAACTGTTCCCTCTGTTTAACAAATCGTGCCCACGGTTCAAGGGCGTAGTTTTGGTTTGAACATTGTGTGTGTGTGTGTGTGTGTGTGTGTGTTACATTATTTTTGAAAAATTATCTTTTGTGGTACCATCCACACATGCAAAGTTGGTTGAGAACATAGCTGCAATAAAGTAATAGCCTAGTTAATTACTTGTTTACATAGTATATATAATTATTTTATATTATTAAGGCACTCATAGGCTATAGTTTGACAGAATTTTCTAATTTAACATGCCATGGGAAGTCAATCTAACTGAACATGTTCTTCTATTGATATTGTTTATTTCTTACTCATCAACAGTTCATCAGGCTCTTAATGATTTAATCTATGCCATGTTTATCCAGCACTCATTATTAGAGCACTGATAAAAATGATTTTGTGGTGCAGTATATACTACATAAAAACAAATGTAATTTCTACATTAAATAATTAAGTTAAGGCAAGAATTAAAAAATATAAAGTCAATTCTGTTAGTACTCAATTTAAGCTTGTAGAAATTAAAGTTGGAACTCATAAGTATATTTTACTTGGAACCGTTTATGTTTACAAAGTAAATATCAAAGTTATGATCCCATATTTCCCATGATGCAATGGGGCATGGACAATTAAAAATGTTAAATTTTTCACTCTTTTTGAGTTGTATTTACACTGTTTTATGGTTTCTTTTGTTGTTAGTTGTTTAGTTTAGTTGTTAGTTGTTGTTTGTTTTAGTAACATACTGTTTTGTTCATTCATATTCAAACACTATTCACTGATCGTTACCGTCATTGTGTATGGTGTACCATGTATTGAGGTCTCTGTGTTCATTTGGCTAATAATTTTATTGATATTATCTTAAAAGAATAACAGCCTGTCTACATGCTTATTTGCATGTTTACAAGTGAACTACATGCTTTAATAGCATGGTGGTTTTCCAGTGTTACCTTGTTAAAGCAAATTTTATAAACTCAAAGATTTTATTTAATTCAATGCTTAAGTTTTACTTAAAATATATGAGTGCAAAATCTGCAAAAGAAAGAAAAATTAAGTAAATCTTACATATTTTTTTTTTTCAGCGCAGTAAATTATTGATATTTAACAGCACAGTTTTTTACAGTGATAAGCATTGCATAATGTAAAATTTACAAACAAAGAGACAACAAAATTAACTGGGAATTCCCAAGTAAACTTAACTTAAAAATGTCTAATTAAATCTACTAATAATTATGTTAAGGCTTTTACTTGGCAATGTTTGTAAATTTACTAGCCTTTTCTGAGTGGAAAAACTTTCCAAGCTTTTTTCAAGTAAATCCTACTCCAAATTTTTTACAGTGGACATTTTACACATGGCTCTCGGTTCTGACTTGTGCTTGCTCTTATGAAAATGTACCATATAGTTCTTAACAGCATTTGTTATTATAAGGCTAGCCTATTATTCATTACCAGGCCAATAATTACTTTTTTTTTATTAATCTATAAAGCATTTGTTATGAAGAAACAACAGCAACAGCTACAACATGCCACAGTTGTAGTATAAATCTATAGGGGAAAATCTATTCCCTTAACAGATTATCTATTATAAATTCTACATCATGTTCAACAAAATGTACAACAATAAATATAATCTACAATAAAACGTGATGAATTCTTCTAGTGAAGGTGGTGATGACTAGTTTAAAAAGATTTTAATATTTGTTAGTGCTGGTACAGGATTATGTTTTCTCATCTTTTCTTCAGTCGTTTTAGTTTATGTTCCTTTTTAAGAAAGTGTTCAACTTTTTTCCATAGCATTTTAAAGAATCAATTTCTCCATAGAATTCAAATAAATCGCACATTTTACCATCAGTTTTGCGATAGGAGCGACTCACGCACAGTTAAAAGAACTGCGCTTCAGTCATATTGTGCTGATAACTGCTCTGTTCGGCTCGTACGTGAAGTAAGTGATTATAATGGATTTAAATAATTAATTTCAAATGCAATAAATATATTAATGTCTGTTGTATAAAATAAAAATAGCACAAAAAAGGAACGACAAACAACTTTGAACAAGAACAAAACAAACCGCACATTACCAAGAATAAAGGCCTTGGAGAAACTTGTTCATGTCTTTATCACCAGCAGGGTGGACTATTAAGTAATGGTCTCCTCACCGGCCTTCCCAAGAACACCATTACACAGCTGCAGCTCATCCAGAACGCTGCTGCCAGGATTCAGACTAGAACCAGAAAATCTGAGCATATCACACCAGTCCTCAGGTCCTTACACTGGCTTCCAGTTACATTTAGGATTGATTTTAAAGTACTTTTACTTGTTTATAAATCACTCAATGATCTAGGACCAAAATACATTGCAGATATGTTCACTGAATATAAACCTAACAGACCACTCAGATCACTAGGATCAAGTCAGTTAGAAATACCAAGGGTTCACACAAAACAAGGGGAGTCTGCCTTTAGTTATTATGCCGCCCGCAGTTGGAATCAGCTCCCAGAAGAGATCAGATGTGCTAAAATATTAGTCACATTTAAATCTAGACTCAAAACTCATCTGTTTAGCTGTGCATTTATTGAATAAGCACTGTGTGATGTCTGAACTGATTGCACTGTATTTTATTTATTCACTGTATTTTATGTAAAATCATTTTCTATCTTTAACTGTCTTAAATTCTTTTTAAGTAAATTTTTTAGTCATTTTCAAAGTTTTTAAATTCCTTGTTTTATTTTTGTGATTATATTTTTCATGATTATTTTACTTTCATGTAAAGCACTTTGAATTACCGTTGTGTACGAAATGTGCTATATAAATAAACTTGCCTTGCCTAAAATCCTCTTAATATATAACATTTTTATGCTTTTGACAATATCTCTGGCTATCGTCGACACGATAAGACACAACTCAGCACGGGGAGATTATAAAAATGTAAACACGAAGCTGCTGTATATAAAAACACAAGGTGGCTGAATTTTCATGCTATTTAGATAGCCGAAGCTAATAGGGGTTCGTTACATTCACTCAATTGAATTAGTTTTTTAACACCCCCTCTGAACTGTTAAGCCCCCCCCCCCCCCTTAAAAAAATCCTGGAGCCGCCACATCTCTTCAATAACAACACTGTTTTAATTTAGAGAGAAACACATCCTCAGTTCTTCATCTTCTGAGAATGATGTGCAGTCTCAGATTAATCAGAACCAGTTTATCTGGATTACCTTCAGTTCAACAGAACTCCACCGTAAACTAGAACTGGTTTCTAAAAACTAAATTTTAATCAAGTATTTATGATTTTTTTTAATGGATGAGCTGCACCACATGAAGTTGAATGTCCAGAGTGATCAGAGCTGGAAGACCAAGAAGCAGCTCAAATACTGTTTTACTTGTGATTATCATTGGTTTGGTCTTTCTCCTACACTGACACATATTTATTTTAATCAGGTTTAACCATATTTCTGGTTACCTGATTTGACCCTGTGTTTACAACCTGTTTTTTTTTTTAAACAATGAAAGTGAAAGAATTTCTGTCAATGTTTCATAAACTCTGTTTGAGAATGCAAAAAAGCAGAACTTAATTTGAGAAAGATAGGGATTTGTAGACACACCCATGGAGCATTTGATTTAAAACCGTTCAGGACTGAATCCCTTTTTTATATACATTTTACATCTAAAAGAACAATGTTTGAGGTAGGAATGAACAAAGAAACACCACTCTCTCTCTCTCTCTCTCTCTCTCTCTCTCACACACACACACACACACACACACACACACACACACATATAACATGAGTTTCTTCCCTCTCCTCTATCATCACAGTTTGATTATTATAAAACAATTGTCCTAGCGACACCCCTGAATGCACCTGCTGTACATAAATACTTGTTCATGTCAGTAATGATGCTCTGTGTAGGGCTCTATGATTTCCGCGATGCAGAAAACGTGGACGGAATCGCGGAATCCAGTCATAAAAACGGAATTTACAGTTTAACGCAGAATGTCACGGAATTTGCCAAATTTTGAATTAATTTAATCAAAAGTATGTCATTACACTTAAATCAAATCGTGATATGGACTAGTATCTGTAAATACTAAGCCAGAAAAGTCGATTTAAATATGAATCCTGCATGTTCTGCGCATCTCTGTTAATGAATGGCGCAGACGCATGGTTTTGTTTATTACACACACTGAAGCGCGTGTGACGCTCGCGGTGATTTCAGCGTCTGCCGTCTCTCTAAATGAGGACGTAAACACATGAAGAACATCTCCAGAACTGCTCTGAGAGTGAATTCATGAGCGTTTGACTGTTTGATTTGAGTTAAACTAGCGTCATATCACATACACAGAACTGTAAAGATATTCATGGCAACTCGTCAAAATAAAAGTCCGGTTTGATTTGAAGACATTTATTTGCCAGAAATGTGCTGTATTACTATTGTTCAGCAGAATGTACATAGCCTACTACTACTACTACTAAAAAGAAACAAACATTATTTTTTACAACATTTCTTCCTTGTTTTAATTTTAATAGTAAATCCCCTTTGTTTACCAAAAAATAAAGGTGCTATTTTAAGAACAAATTTAATAAATTAAGTTGTTTTTATGCATTTAAATAATTAGACATGCTAAAACACAGAATTAGGTAACAATAAAACATGGTGATGAAAAAAAAAAACATTTTATAGGGCCCTTAACATGTAATATTTGTTAAACTTTTAATAAATTGTTGTGAAAATGTATAAGATTCATGATTTTAATTAATTAGACATGCCTTTTGATTAATAAAATTTAATTTAACCATTAAAAGGGAGTAGAGAAAAAATAAAATGGAAAAAAAACGGAATCCAGAAAAATTAAAACGGAAAAAAACAGAATTTGGGAAAAAATAAAACGGAATTTGGGAAAAAATAAAAAGGATTTCATAGGGCCCTATCTGTGTTAGTATTTATCCATTTATGCGCCAAGAAACTACAACAAGATGTATTTAATTTCTCTGTCTCAGGTTTGATTGTAAAAGGTCCCTCTGGTCCTCTGGTTGCTCCTCTGGGATCCTCAGTGGTTTTGCCCTGTTCTGTTGATGAACTTTTATCAGTGGAGGGTCTGGAGGTGGAATGGAGAAGAACAGACCCGGAGACTTTAGTTCATCTGTATCAGGACGGTGAGAGTCGAACAGAATCCCAGCAGCAGGATTATCAGGATAGAGCTCATTTCTTCACTGATCAGATTCAACATGGAAACTTCTCCCTCCGGCTGGACAATCTGAGAGCTGAAGATGAGGGACAGTATAAATGTAAAGTTTACATTCAGCAAGAGTCTGGTGAGAGTGTGGTTCAAATAAAAGTTAATACTGGTGAGTATTGACCACACAAGCTCCTTCCTTCATTTTCATTGTGATTTTACAGAAACTAATTACTGAATATATATTTACACTGTTTGTTCTTTCAGAGCGTTTGAGAGTATCAGGTTCAGATCAGCACATATCTGCGTCTGTGGGTGAAGACGTCACTCTGAGCTGCTCTGTAGACTCTCACATCCCACCTGGAGACTTTGAAGAGGTTACATGGAAGAAAACAGATGAAGATATTCAGGTTCTGCTCTACCAAGACAATGAGGCACATTCATCAAATGAGCGATATATAGACAGAGTTGAGCTCTTCCCTGCTGAAATCCCCAAAGGAAACTTCTCTCTCAGACTGAAGAGCATCAGAACTGAGGATAAAGGAGTTTACATGTGTGAGGTGTTTGCTGGAGATTTATCAGCCAATGCAACTGTAGTATTGGAGCAACTGGGTGAGTAACAGACGTGTCATACTTTGTAAAGTGGAACATTTTAATGGCTGCAGGGTCATGCCGTGTCAAATCAACTAAATTTGGCAGAAGGATGGCAGCAACATTGTCTTATTTTTACACAGAGATTGGAAGGTCTGTGTCCTTTAGTAAAATCTGTTGCTTTTAGCAATCTATGCATTATATGTCAATAGTGCGGTGGCTGAGAGAGCACTCTTGGCCTCCTTACAATTATTTTTTTTTGTTTTTTTTGGCCAAAGTTTGCATGCCTGTAACTCAAAAATTATTAAATATATCCCAATATCCTTTTAGATTTTGGATCTTACTTTGGTTCTTTAGATTTTGGTTCAGGGCAGTCGTGGCCTAGTGATTAAAGAGTCAGACTGAGATGAGACCCTTGAGCAAGACACCGAACCCCCAACTGCTCCAGTGTGTGTTCAAGGTTACGTTCCCAATTAGGTTTCTAGGGGCGAAAGGGAAGTAACTTTTTAAAGTAAAGGTTTGAACTGTTCTCAGTCCCAGCACTCAAATGCATTATATAGGGCCCTATGATTTCCGAGATGCGGAAAATGCGGACAGAATCGCAGAATCCAGTCATAAAAACAGAATCCACAGTTTAACGCGGAATGTCACGGAATTTGTCAGTCTTTTAATGAATTAATCAAAAGTAGGTCATGACACTTTAATTAAATCACGATATGGATTAGTATCTGTAACCATTAAGCCGCAAAAGTGGATTTAATATTAATCCTGCATGTTCTGAGTGTCTCTGTTAATGAATGGCACAGACGCGAGGTTTAATTTATTACACACACACTGAAGTGTGTGTAATGCTCGCGGTAATTCCAGTGTCTGTCGTCTCACTAAATGAGGACATAAAAACATTAACAACATCCCCAGAACTGCTCCAAAAGAGTCACTTCATGAGCATTTGACCGCTTGATTTGAGTAAAACGAGCATCATATCACATACACAGAACTGTAAAGATATTCACGGCAACCCGTCAAAATAAAATTCTGGTTTGATTTGAAGATAAATGAGTGTTCTCATCTCGAGCAGCAGAAGTGGTTATATAACTGCATGAGAGGATAATATGAGCTGTAAATTTCGCACTGACATGTTGCAAGCTTTATTTAACATCACAACTGACAAACATATGGGATAATCGGAGTCAAATATGGAAATATATTTTGACGTCACTAAAGGGAAATAACCTGATTTATTAATAGTCATGTAAAAGCAGATTACTTGTGTTGTCAGCTTACTGGTGTGCATGTTACTACTTCTACTACTACTCTTTGTTTGCCAATTAATAATTAAAAGAAATTAAATTGTTTTATGCCTTCATTTGATAACCGAAAAAAAAAAAAGCTCATTCATAAGTTTACTTCAGGAAACAAAAAAAAGTAAAATTATAAATTAGGTTGTTTTATGCATTCAAGTAATTAGACATGCTAAAACACAGAATTTGGTAACAATAAAAAAAAAAAAAAAAAATATGGTGAGAAAAAAAAAAAAAAGTCAAGCCATAAGTCATTTTTGTTTAACTTTTAATAAATTGATGTGAAAATTATATAAGTTTCATGATAAATTAATTAGACATGCTTTTTGATTAATATTTAACTTAACTTAAAAGGAGTTGAGAAATTTAAACAGAATCCAGAAATATTAAAACTGAAAAAAACCAAAATTTAGGAAAAAATAAAACGGATTTCATAGGGCCCTAACCACGTAAGATGCCAGTAAATTTACTTAAAATAAACAAAAAATGACATATACAGCGCAAAAAGATCTAAGCAAACAATTTCAACATAAGACAAGCATCTCTTCAGGAGTGGGTAAAGCAAGCAAAAAAAAGAAAAAAAAAAGATACTACCTGAAAGAAGGCAATCTAGTTTACCTCGAAGGATGAAAATACAAATAAACAACATAATTCTTATCTGCTTCCTAACTAGCAAAAACGAGCACAAAAGAAAATGGCACTCAATTCCCTACTGCTCCAGCACTCGTTTAAAAAAAAAAAAATAAAAAAAAAGGCAAATGACCCAAAGCTGTGCACTACAGCCAAATCACACTTAATTTTGCTTTTAATTTTAGGTTTGATACATAAGACTGCACACTACAGCCATAACACCCATATTAAGCTCAAAACACACCAACAAGAGCAACACTCTGGGACTGGCAACACACTCATGCTCTTGGGAGAAGGAACATCTCACTGGCTCATTCTTGATCTTCTTTAATACTGGTTCCTTTTTGGTGACATTGACGAGGAGCAGCTGGTAGGACCAATCAGCTAGATTGGGACAGGTGGGAGCACAGTAAATAGGACAAAACATACAACAAAAACTACAACTCCCAGAAGGCCGTTGAGTCCACTGGCATTATATCACACCATGATAATAAAACACAAATTCATATGTCCTGGGACGCAACACTACTCACTGCTGTGTGTGCGCTTGGATGGGTTTAAATGCAGAGCACAAATACAGAGTATGGAACATTACACTTGGCCACACGTCACATCCTTTCCTTTTTAAAGTCTTCTTTTGGTACTGTATCTTCATTTTTATGTGGTATGGAAAAGTGCTGTTCTTTCACTCCTCTACCTACATTTGCTACTGGTACTGAGAACAGAACCTATGGCCTTCGGGTTATCAGTATGACTCTATAATCATTAGACCACATCTGCTCCTTTAAAGAGAAACAGCTAAAGAGCAAATAATGTTGAAACTAGAAATGTAGCTTGTTCCTCTCTATCAAAACAACTGCAAAGGACAAACCTGTAAAATTCTGCAAAAATACACAGAATGGTCAAGTTGAGGAACATTCACTTAACCTCACCGGCCTATTCATAAGATCTTATGTTTCAGTTATCAGTTTTAGGGAAATTCGGAAATTTTCTTGTCATAAAATGTGAAGCATAGTAATAGATCAAGAATCCATTGCTAAGGGGCACATTTACCAGATTCACTGATAGTACCTCAAACTTTGAAAGATTTAAGGGCTTTCACACTTGACATGGTTAACCCTGGGTCATTTTAAACCACACGTGCCAAACTCTGCTCCTCTGCAGAGATTTCCTCCATCCTGGATTAAACTCACCTACCTGTAACTTTGTAGTGATCATGAAGACCTTGATGAGTTTGTGCAGATATGTTTGATCAGGGTTGGAGCTAAACTCAGGAAAGTGGATCTCGAGGTTCAGAGTTGAGGACCCCTGGTATAAATTATACCAGAAGCTTCCCAACTGTGTTCCTGGGAACCTCTGATTGAGTTCACATGGAATGACCCTGCAATTATAATTATAATTTTCTGTTTTAGTTTATTAGTAAAGCACATTTCACAGTACATATTGTTCCAAAGCGTCTTGACAAGTAAAGTACCTTACAATCTCTAGTAAATTAATTAAAAAGCCTTTTATTCTTTTCCTTTCATTTATTCAAATAGAGAGAAATCTTTAACAATTATTATAGATCCAGGATATCAAGAGTTTTCATTATTGATTAGACATTCAGTTAAACAGTGAAAAAGAGCAGTGGCGTGTTATTGCCTGGAGCAAAATGTAAAGAAACAGCAAAGTTATTCTTCAGGTTTATTAAATAGATCATATGATGATTCCTGTCATTTCCTGGGATTCACATTCATTCTCATGCCATGCTGTTTCTTTCTTCTTTTGTTCTTTTGTTGTTTACATGCTTAGTGCATATCGCCACCTAATTGATGGCTGTGCAATAATTTTTATTTTTTTCCATTTAATCTTTAATCCCTGAGAAGAATGTGAATTATATTGTTTGTTTTATGCTAATTATATATTAAGTCATATCAGATATGTATTTTGATTTAGAATTTAGACATTATAGAAAATGCCGCTCCATGTGAGATAACATGTCATTAATAAAATATATATATATATATATATATATATATATATATATATATATATATATATATATATATATATATATATATAAAAAAAGTTAAACATTACCTTGTCATAGTCTTTTATAATTTATACAGATAACTCTTATATTTGCCAATAAAAGAATCATATTAGAATAATATATTACCTTATTTATTACTTATATTAGCGCTTCCTCATTAACATGTCAAATATATATATATATATATATATATATATATATATATATATATAATAGGCTATATTACATATTGTAATATTATATAATGCTGTGCGCTATCTGTCACGCCCACTGAAGGCTCGCTGAAGTGAACTAACCCTGGAACAGAAGCTGCTCCGGAGCAGGTTAAGTTCAGAGAGTGAGTTGCTATGACTACTAACATACTCTGAAAGTTACCTCCGTTTTTGGAACCGAAAGTTGAGGTTATCCGCTTACTTACTCTTAAACATACCCGGGTATGTCACATAACCTGCTTTCTGGAATACCCCCCTGGTCCTCTCTCGTCCTTCACTGTTGTCGCTCCTCTTTTATATCCTTCCGATCTCCTCCGTGGGACTCGAGACCAGTGAGTGGAGCAGGTGTCGCTCATTTCCCAATCACTCCACCGGCCTCGCTCCGTTCCCACGGCTCTCGGCCCCGCCCCACTCGTCACAGTGAACATTTGACAAAACATCACAACATCAGTAGAAATGGTATTTGAAGGATATATACTGGAACAGTACTATACACAATACTGTTCCTCTTTGTTTAGTAACTGTCTGTGTTTCTCAGGTTTCTCTGCTTCACACATAATGATGCTGATTCTCTGTATTTCTGCGTCTGGATCTGCACTTCTGCTCTTCTGTCTAATCTACTGCAGATCTCCTACTAAAGGTATGTGTATAACAGGAAAATATTCCTATCAGCTGTAATTCAGTGGGGTTCAACTGTAAGAGTATGATCCAATGACAATTATTATGTGAAACAGGTATGAACTCATTTATAAACGTTGCGTATGCACGAAATAGGCATAAAAATAGCATTCGCAATTTTCCACACACATATCGGGATTTATAAAAAATAATGTACGCACCTTATGGATATTCTAGACAATGCTTACGCACTCTTTTTCCTGGAGTGAGAAAAGTAATGAAGTAAGCAACGATTTTAAAATCTGTTTTCATTTCGATATATACATTTACATTAAATATTTCACTCTTATAAATGGAGATAAGCACTAAAAATAGTCTTTACGCAGAAGTTAAACAAAAATTATATGAATTTAGGCATGTTTAGTGGAATGCGCTTGATCACTTTTCCTGTGGCATGCTGTTTTAATGACAGTGAGGAGTGCTATAGGCGCACAATAAGTCTCTTTAAACTAAACTGCAGATCTCATGCTATGGGAAAATATTTTAGTGAGAACAATGATCAATGATGCACACTTCGATACTGTGGCGGACACTGCTGGATTCAGTGGAACGGTCTGTATATCATCCGGTTTGAATAGGTCCAATGATGATATCTTACTGCACAAGCACAGCTGCACAGAGGTGTTGATGTCGTGAGAAGGCATCTCCGCAACATTATGAAAAATAGCACTGTATTTGAAGGACACAACTTAAAGAAAATTGTAATTTGCATGTTTTCTTTTTAAAATAGGCTTGTCAGTGACACACTGAGTCAGACAATGTTTACACTGCAATAAATATAGGCTAAAAATAGCTAAAATATATTCACCTTATCAGCAAAACTGCATAAATTAAATTAGATTGAATTGTTTAAAACAATAGAAATACTATTTGGCCAGTGGAAAAGAACGAGACCAACTCTATTCTAAAGTATTTATCTGAGAACTATTTTAAAGAGTTTTGTTTTTATGGATTTTTTATTTTGATATATTTATGCTAAAACATAACACGGATACTGGATGATCTTTAGCAATAAAAACTGTGTATGGCACAAATAGCATTTAAAGTCTGTATCTCATATTTCCTTGATGTCTTGTACCTTTAACGGTGTTAAATATGGTGTCACATGGATGGGAATATGCATAGAAATGATATGCAGATGAGGTTATGCATAGTAAAACAAGGCGTTGTAAGCTCCATATATGGTGATTTCAGGGAGGAGTCGGGGTGGAGATGCACGTACACACATCTTCCCCTGGCTGGGAGTTATAAAGGGATTTTTGCTCAGGTTCTGGTGTACCGTGGTTTTATAAATCTGAAAACTTTTGTGCATACGCAAAATCTAGCTTTTGTGCATACGTACACTTTTAGGATGAAATCTACGGAGAGTTTTAGAAAGGAGACCCCAGGTCTGTTTAGTTCGTCTGTGCCCATATTTGGTTCTGTTCCTGTCCTAGTTTAGCTAATTGATTTATTAGTTCTCTTTAGTTAATTCCCATCACCTTTTTGTCATCAGCTGCCTGCCTTATTTAAACTCACTCCTTTGTTAGTCTTTGTCCGGGAATTCATATGGGGAATGTATTAATTTTTTAATGCTTTATTTGAAAATGACTGATCTAGATAAAAGAATGTAGGTGTTAGGGGGTATTAGGAAAAGGGTTTTGTGAACTTGGCCCACACTCCTAACCAGCAGGTGGCGGTAATGTCAAGTCAAGTCAAGTCATCTTTATTTATATAGCGCTTTAAACAAAAAAGATTGCATCAAAGCAACTGAACAACAATAATTAGGAAAACAGTGTCAATAATGCAAAATGACAGTTAAAGGCGGTTCATCATTGAATTCAGTGATGTCATCATGCAGCTCAGTTCAGTTTAAATAGTATCTGTGCAATAATTTGCAATCAAGTCAACGATATCGCTGTAAATGAAGTGTCCCCAACTAAGCAAGCCAGAGGCGACAGCGGCAAGGAACCAAAACTCCATCAGTGACAGAATGGAGAAAAAAACCTTGGGAGAAACCAGGCTCAGTTGGGGGGCCAGTTCTCCTCTGACCAGACGAAACCAGCAGTTCAATTCCAGGCTGCAGCAAAGTCAGATTGTGCAGAAGAATCATCTGTTTCCTGTGGTCTTGTCCGGTGGTCGTCTGAGACAAGGTCTTTACAGGGGATCTGTATCTGGGGCTCTAGTCCTGGTCTCCGCTGTCTTTCAGGGCTGTAGAGGTCCTTTCTAGATGCTGATCCACCATCTGGGCTGGATACGTACTGGATCCGGGTGACTGCAGTGACCCTCTGACTTGGATGCAGACTGGATCTGGTGGCTACGGTGACCTCGGAATAAGAGAGAAACAGACTAATATGAGTGTAGATGCCATTCTTCTAACGATGTAGCAAGTACATCGGGTGTTATGGGAAGTGTTCCCGGTTCCGGTTTACCTAATTAGTGCAGCCTAAAAATCCTTTAACGGATTTGGATATTAGAGGTGTATTAGTATGTTATGTGTAAGCCAGGTTAAAGAGATGGGTCTTTAATCTAGATTTAAACTTGCAAGAGTGTGTCTGCCTCCCGAACAATGTTAGGTAGGTTATTCCAGAGTTTGGGCGCTAAATAGGAGAAGGATCTGCTGCCCGCAGTTGACTTTGATATTCTAGGTATTACCAAATTGCCAGAGTTTTGAGAACGGAGCGGACGTGGAGGACTATAATGTAACAAGAGCTCGTTCAAATACTGAGGTGCTAAACCATTCAGGGCTTTATAAGTAATAAGCAAGATTTTAAAATCTATACGATGTTTGATAGGGAGCCAGTGCAGTGTTGACAGGACAGGGCTAATATGATCATACTTCCTGGTTCCAGTAAGAACTCTAGCTGCTGCATTTTGGACTAACTGGAGTTTGTTTACTAAGCGTGCAGAACAACCACCCAATAGAGCATTACAATAGTCTAACCTTGAGGTCATAAACGCATGGATTAACATTTCTGCATTTGACATTGAGAGCATAGGCCGTAATTTAGATATATTTTTGAGATGGAAAAATGCAGTTTTACAAATGCTAGAAACGTGGCTTTCTAAGGAAAGGTTGCTATCAAATAGCACACCTAGGTTCCTAACTGATGACGAAGAATTGACAGAGCAGCCATCAAGGCTTAGACAACGTTCTAGGTCATTACATGCAGAGCTTTTAGGCCCTATAATTAACACCTCTGTTTTTTCAGAATTTAGCAGTAAGAAATTACTTGTCATCCAGTTTTTTATATCGACTATGCATTCCGTTAGTTTTTCAAATTGGTATGTTTCGCCGGGCCGCGAAGAAATATAGAGCTGAGTATCATCAGCATAACAGTGAAAGCTAACACCGTGTTTCCTGATGATATCTCCCAAGGGTTACATGTAAAGCGTGAAGAGTAACGGCCCTAGTACTGAGCCTTGCGGTACTCCATACTGCACTTGTGATCGATATGATACCTCTTCATTCACTGCTACGAATTGATGGCGGTCATATAAGTACGATTTAAACCATGCTAATGCACTTCCATTAATGCCAACAAAGTGTTCTAGTCTATGCAAAAGAATAGTGTGGTCAATAGTGTCGAACGCAGCACTAAGATCCAATAGCACTAATAGAGAGATACAACCACGATCAGATGATAAGAGCAGGTCATTTGTAACTCTAAGGAGAGCAGTCTCAGTACTATGATACGGTCTAAATCCTGACTGGAAATCCTCACAGATGCCATTTTTCTCTAAGAAGGAATATAATTGTGAGGATACTACCTTTTCTAGTATCTTGGAAAGAAAAGGGAGATTCGAGATCGGTCTGTAATTAACTAGTTCTTTGGGGTCAAGTTGTGGTTTTTTGATGAGAGGCTTAATAACAGCCAGTTTGAAGGTTTTGAAGTTGAAGTACCTTGAAGTTGTATGCCAACTGCCATTAAAATCTACAAGAAGAAGTCTGTGTCCAGTATTACATTTGTATTGGGCCCTGTCCCAAATGGCACACTCCGGACTTGTGGACTTCCTCAGAGTCCACACTTTGGTGACGTCATGTAGTGCAGACCTATAGGGCCCTTGGCTCGAGTCCACGAGGGCGCATTGAGAGGTATTTTTGGGAAATAACGGTCTGGTTGTTTTTTGACAGGAGCTGCAGGTTCGGGGAATATGCTGCCTATGTTCCATTTTAATTATAACACATAATAAACGTGCGTGAGTTTCAGATGAATTTCCAGGTTTAAATATAAATACTAGGTTTACATATGACTCAGTAAAGCCCTGACATTCGGTTCTATTTATTTAATGAATCATAATGCGATCGTATTATTCAACGTGCTATTATTATGTTTGAGATATCAACCATAATGTTTGTATAAACTGTAGGTAACAACTGGTTAAATGTACACCTAGGTCATAAAAACCGTAATGATACCTACACTTAAATATTTTCTTCTCAGCCATGTCATCAATTGCCCTTTAGCGAAATCTCCTCCCATCCGTTGTCTGATTGGCATTTTGCAAGGATTCCTGGGTTGTTAAAGTGTGAAGATCGCTTCAAGGGTACAAAGGGGGCACTGCTGAGCACTCTTCAGAGCGTTAAAATGTTGAATGGGACGGCCTACGGACTCGTAGACTCGGCGAGCACGCGCAATTTAAGTCCACGAGACCGAAAGTCCACATGAAGTGTGCCATTTGGGACAGGGCCTTGGTGTGTGTCTACCCCTCATCTCTCTGGATTATCTTCTTCCTGGATGCTATTAAAGTACTTATTGATTCTATCATCGGTCTTGTGTGCCTTCCTCGACACAGCCGTGACATTATGATTCTAGTAATAATATTAATAATAATAATAATCAGTGTTGGGGGTAACGCATTACAAGTAACGCGAGTTACGTAATAAGATTACTTTTTTTCAAGTAACTAGTAAAGTAAAGCATTACTTTTTAATTTACAAGAAATTTAAAAAAAAAAGTAATTCCAGTTACTTTGTTTTCTCATTTATTGACTGACAAGTCTCCTGTCCCCATATTGGGAGAAATCAGAGCACAGAGGCGTTGTGTGTGCTGTGTGAACATGATGTAGTTCTAGACTAAATGTGGATGTGCAATAATTCATTTCACTCGCAAAAAACACATTTAGTATTTATTAAAATGACTTAAAACAGTGAAATGCAAATTCAGAATATGACGCAAACCTGCAATAATTAAATGTTAAACACAAATGTATCTAATCCCATTTTATTAACTTATGTCTTTGCTGCTGATCTTTGATGATCCAGTTCAACCATACTAAAAAACAAAAAATTATTTTAGATAAACTAACAATTGTGCTTCATTGTATTTTTTTATTTTATTTTTTTTATTGCTGAAAAGTGTTGAACTTTCTTCTCCTGTGTTCTACTATAGACGTGAATTTACTTTTCCTTCAGCCTGAGCTTTATTCATTACACTTTTTGGTGTGAAAGGGCTTTTACATTTGCTATAAATACTTCTTATATTAAAAACAATCAAGCCCTGCTCATATTTAAAAAGTAACGCGAAAGTATCTCAAAAGTAACATAACATTTCTTTCTATACAAAGTAACTAAGTAACATAATTATTTACTTTTTTTGGGAGTAACGCAACATTGTAATGCATAACTTTTTAAAGTAACTTTCCCCAACACTGATAATAATAATAATTAAATATAAATGTTGATAACCCTGTGTATCTTAAACTCTACAGTATTCTGTCATAAATAGATATTTCACAACTTTGTTATATTGTTTATTAAAAAGTTTAGTGTTTTAGGCTGTTAAATAGTGGTACAAAAAATATTATTATTATTATTATTATTATTATTATTATTATTATGTATTTAGGAATTTAGGAATTTATCCTTAGTCTTGTAGTTATTGAAGTCTGTGGTGGTGAGGGAGCAATATATTGTAAGGGACGAAGAGGGAAAATGTTGAGGTGTCTACAGTAAATTAGGATTGGGACATACAGGATACAACTGTAACTCTGTCAGTTGTGTTTAAGCTTGGAAATGGTGATTGTGGTGTTACAGAAACTAAAGAACATGCTGTTGGTGTGAGTATAATGTCCATCATAGCATCAGTAGTTTGTTTTTATAGAGAGGAGCTCAGTAGGACAGTGTTGTGATCCTTGATTTATGCACCATGTAGGACTAATTTGAAGTGATTAGAGACCATTAAAGCAGAAGTTATTGTGATATTTGAGATCATTTTGTTAATTAGTCTAAATACACCTGTGTTTTACATGTTCTCCTGTTCTCCTTGTTACCCATTTAACTTGTCTTGAGACTCATTATTCAATGTTGTATTAGAAATTTATCAGCAATAAAACACTCAAGCAATTATTGAATCAACTTTAGTGAGGGTGAGGGAGAGAGAGAGAGAGAGAGAGAGAGAGAGAGAGAGAGAACTGAATTTTAAATACTCTTTATTTACAGAACTACATAAAACAATTCACAGGGTATAAATTATCCCATAAAAATGTTCCTACAAAAAATGTGCGAAAAAAAACTTCATCCTCAAACATAGAGCACAATACTCCTTTGCTACACCATTTTAGTTTAAAAAAAATTAAATCATCCATATATTTATAAAAATTAAAATCAATCAACACTCTTGACTTTATAAGAGTATTTCTTATATTTCCTACTTGAATAGATAGCTAATTTAGCTTGACCCAATATAAAATTCATTAACTGACAATCGATTCGTCTTTTCTGCATATATTTAGCACCCAGAACAAATATTTCCTTCAAAAAAGCTTCATTAAAAGCCTTAAAAAGACTTCTCAATACATCAAATAAGGGCTGTAATCTAGAGCACTCCATAAATGCATGAAAAACAGTCTCTCTTTTAAAACAAAAAGGACATTCAGAGCTCACCTCGGGATTTAAAATAGAAATAAAAGCATTGACAGCTATTGCTCCATGGAGAACTCTCCATTGTATATCTCCAACTCTCTTCGTTAACGGTGGCTTATACAAACCTCTCCATTCAGGCTTAACATTGTCATCCAAATGTAAGAAAGAACGCATGGTGTATCTACTTTGTTGTCTAAAATCTTTTTGTTAAAAACACAAAAGACAAGCTTTGTACAAGACTTTCCCTGTAAATGAAAAGAAATCAAAACACAAAGACTTCCCAGTTTTTAACAACAAACCCATACAATCATCTAGTTTGGGAGACAAGTACATGGTCGGAAAATGGTCTTCAGCATTAGGAGTCTCTGCTCCTGTACAATAGTCTGTTAGTAATTTTCTCTCTTCATTTGTAAGAGCAGACTGCCACTTTGCCATCAGTTGAGCAACCTTACGATTTGAAAAAAATCCCAACTGAGATGCTGTTTTCTCAATGTTCATGAAATTAGGTCCAGTTACATTTAGCAGAAATCTTTAAGTATTGATCTTGGATTTGCAAAGGATATCATTTAGTCCAGGAAAGCTGTGTTCAACAGCAGAAATGTCTACACGAGCTCCATTTATTATGGGCTCATTTAACAACCAGAAGAGTGATTTCGATGGTGTCCTTTGATGATTAAAAAGACTCCATACTTTAAAAAGATTTCTATAAAAAAATTGGCATATTGGAGGCATCCAGTTTTAGGGGGTCTAAAAAAAGTGATTTGTCCATCTGTAGTCTTCCCAGACTCCACCCAATGTCACTTTGCCCCGAAAGAAGCCTTTGTATAAATTGTAGACAGAAAGCTGCAGTTCTGCTTTGCAAGTTTATCAGTCCTTGTCCTCCTTCTTCTTTAGGCAAAAATAAAATGCTCTTAGTAATCCAGTGTAACTTATCCCAGAAAAAATCCACCAGTAAGGACTGAATTTCAGACATCATTTTCACAGGTGGATCTATACATGCCAGCTTATGCCAGAGAGAGGATGCAGTTAAATTATTGATAACTAAAGTATGTCCTTTATAGGACATGTTTGGGGCCAGCCATTTCCATTTGGCTAATCGACCTTTAATTTTTTCAACGATCCCTTCCCAATTTTTCTGTACAGTGCCCTCATCTCCTAAAAAGACCCCTAAGTATTTTAACCCCCTCTACTCCAACTTAAACCATCAGGAATGCTTATTTCCTCTTCTGTCCACTTTCCACATTTTAGAGCTTCACTCTTGTCCCAGTTTACTTTAGCAGAAGATACAGCTCTAAAATCTTCAAGTAATTTCTTTAAAATCTCTATATCTTTTTGACCTTTGATTATTACTATAGCATCATCAACGTAAGCGGATAGATGAATGTTACAGTGAAAACCAGGTATATTTAACCCAGTCAAATTTACTCTTATCTGTTGCAATAATGGTTCCATGGCTATTGCATAGAGCATTCCTGACAGCGAACATCCTTGCCTTACACCTCTACCAACCTTGAAAGGAGTGCATAAACCACCGTTCACTTTCAGCACGCTCTCAACATCAGTATACAGCATCTTAACCATTTCCACAAAATCTTGACAGAAACCAAAATCTGCTAAGGTTTTCCAGAGGTAATTATGTTCAACTCGATCAAAAGCTTTCTCTTGATCAAGAGAAATCAAAGCAAAATCTAAATTAAACAACTTGGAAACCTCCAAAATATCCCGCACCAAAGAAATATTATCAACAATGGACCTACCAGGTATACAGTAGCTCTGGTCCAGATGAATAAATTGCTCCATTACCTCTGCCATTCTACTAGCCAAAATTTTTGAGAGCAGCTTGTAATCTGTGCAAAGCAATGACACAGGGCACCAGTTCTTAATATCCGTCAGGTCTCCTTTTTTCGGGAGGAGTGTAAGAACTGCCCTACGCAGCTCAAAGGCAGCCGCCCTTCAGCCAAACCGAACCAGAGCTCCTTGCACCTTAACCCCTAAAAGATCACCAAGTTGAGTTTTTTTCATTGTAAGAGCTTCCAAAACATCTCTCCCCCCAGTTGATTCTGCTAACTGATTTCAGTTTCCGCCTGTAGGTCAGTATAAGATGAACCAAACAGTGATCAGAGACCCCCAAAGCTGCTTGTGGAACAGAGTGATATGTTTGTTTGTTTGTTTATTTGGATCCCCATTAGCCACTACCAAGGTAGTGACTATTTTCCCTGGTAAAAAAGTAAAAAAAACTTAATTACATTAATCCATAACAATAAAAACCAATACAATAAAACATATAGTAGGTGGCCAACCAGAGTGTGCTTTCTACCACCGCGAGCCCCGCCGCCACGTTTACAAAGTGCATTTGCAGCTTTTGACCGCTGAGTGGCGCTTTAACCACAAGTTATCAAACAAAAGCATCAAAGCACATTTTCGCAAATAGCCGTCAGCTTTGCCTCGCCGATGTATTACATTTGACGGCTGCAGTCGGGGAAAATGAAAGAAAAACACTGTAGTTAAAATATTTATTATTCACAGATAAAAATTTAGTAGGCCTACTTAAGAAGTTATGTGTGTTTTTTAGAACGAATTCAAGCAGGATAAATGTCAAGCCTATGCGCCTGTGCATATATTTTCTCTAAGCTGCACAGTATTACACCATATTTAAGATTTAAAACATTTAACTTTTAACATTGTTATATTATCCTAAAGAAATTGTGGTTTAATTTTCATCGGAGCATTAAAAGTGGTAGCCTATTTTAGTGAGCTAGGCTACATACATGGATTTATAAGCAAAATGTCAATTCTCACATATTAGGCCTATAATTGTCACAAGTAATTTTTTTTTTTTTTAATTTATATATCAAAATTCCTTTAATAAAACAGCATGCATTTTTGACATGCACATACTTTGTTATTCATTACCTGTCCTTTATTTTGACAGATAACTACTTGGGAAAAAGATATCTGTTTGTACACTGATTAAGAAATTGTTGCGTGTTTTATTAATTATTTCCTTTATTTTAGTAAACCGTGAGGCACTGTATAATTTCGTTCCCATTATTTAGGCCTAACTAAAACAAGAAACAAATAAATTAAACCTGACCATGATACAGCTAAATCATTGAAACTGAAAAGAATGACGGATTAATAAAACATCCTCATGTTTAAATTCAGGTTCTCTCCTTATAATCAACAAAGTGCACATGATGAAAAAAGAATTTCATTAATTGACAACTTCAGTGATTTTAAAGGGAGCCGCCTTTACTTGCTTATTTTTTTTTTGTGATCAAGTTTTTATTTGTTTTTATACACACAACAAACATGCAAAACACCAAAACAACAACAGACATCATCCACACACCCAGAGCCACTACACATGCTCCATGAATAACCCTGAAATATATAAGACAATGAGCTGAGTTTTTAGACATGAAACTGAGGCCCGACCACACCCTCTCCCAAGTCGACAGACAAACCAAGGTCAGACAATTTCCGATTCCAAACAGATTTGACAGAAAAAGGCATTGCAATGCGATCAACAATTCCACCACACACAGAGGAAACAGACGGTCGACCAGAAGATGGCATAATCCAATCCAGCACAACTTTGAACCCGAACCAAAGCAGACCGCACATTATAGAGAATATAGGTCCGCCCAAAAAAAAAAAAAAAAACAACAACAGAAAAACAGAAAAATACTGGATACGTGACCTGTCCACACCAGCGCAAAACCCGTCCCCAAAAAGCCCAGCATCAGAACCAGCAATCAAACCTTCTCTCCATTCGTTCCAAAAAAATTTCAAAGCTTACCAGTCACCAGACAAAACTGCAGGATAGATCACAGCAGAAACTTAAGTGTCCATGTCCACCTTGTTATTCTCCTCTCCTGGGCAGTTAAGATGCCTTCTTCTGTAGCAGTGAGCTGATAAGAGAAGAGTCGAACATCATCTGCTCACCGTTGTGCCGTAGTTTAATTATCGCCAGATATATGAGAAACGGCTGCAGACCCAGTGCTGTCATTCTCCCAAGGATTGGCCTGAGGTTTCTTCTCCTAGCAGATTTGGCTGGACTAAAGTCAGGAAAAAACAGCAGCATGACATTATCCTGCGTATATTTCACCGGGTATGCCTGCCGTACACCCTTCAGGATCACGATCTGTCTTGCCATCTCAGCACATGAAAGATAAGAGTACGCGGACGCTTGGAGTTACTTTTTCTTCCATCACACATGCGATGAGCCCGCACAATCTCAATATCACGTCCTTTCAGTACAGGAATCCACTGGAAAGTTTATCTCTGAGAAAGCCGGCTGCATTAGAGCCTTCCACCCCCTCTGACAACCCCACCAAACGCAAGTTATTTCTCCTGCTCCTATCCTCCATGTTCGTCACTTTATCGGTAAGTTGTTCTAGCTGCTTTCTCAGGTTTGTGAGTTTCTCCTATCCTCACGTGCAGCTGCTTGAACGGAATTGACCCGGTCACGTGTGTGTTTCGCTGCAATGGCTAGCTTTTCAACTCCTGATTTTAGCTCTTTCACAGAGTTGTTGGTCGTTATGGCGTTATTTTACTGACAAATGTTCGAGAACTCATTATTGTAGCGTGAAAGCACATTAATACAATGCGTGAGGCGAATCTCTCCACTCACGCATGGATTTCCTTTGCTCTAGCACAAAACCAGATGTGCACGCTCAGATACAGTATACGCTGCTCTCACCCGGAAAGAGTGCGCGCACTTAAAACGTGTCTCTCCTCTCGCTCAAACTGTGTCCTGTGCACGCTCAAATCTCTCTGTGCTCATGCGCCATAGATATTAATTATTTTTGCACCTGAATTAAACGTTGTCAAAGGTTTTCAACCAATCAGATTTTAAAGATGGATCTATAATTTCTTTACAATTTAATACTACTTAGTCATATTATGTGTGTTTGTTTATGTATACGTATATATATATATATATATATATATATATATATATATATATATATATATATATATATATATATATCTTCTGATTTAAGACTGAACTATTTAGATATGGGTCAGATGCACTATTCCCTAAACCTATACTTAAGATTTGCAGACCAAATATAACACTATAATGAAATTTTCATATTTGCCATAACATTACTATATTCTGTGGTTTTAATGCATTTGGAGACAATGTAATTACATATATCTATCATATCACTGTAGACACTGAAGTGCCATTGAATATAGCTATTATTAAGTGGATTTTCCTGAAAATAAAAATAAAAAATCAGAACTGAAAACAAAGACTGGATTAAAAAATTATATATAATAACTAAACAGCGATGCTATTAGAGCATTTATTGTTATATCTTGCATCATTTACATCTATTGTTACATTTGTTGTTGATTTGATTTGTTTCTTATTAATGCCATCACACCAACTGACACGTTTAAAGTGTGCTCACTCTATTATTGCGCATTGTATTAATGTGCGTTCGTATTACATTAATGAGCTCTCGACATTTGTCAGTAAATAACGCCATTGGTCGTTAGTATGTCCATATGTAGGTCACGCAATACCGGGGTCAGTACAGAGTCTATCACATCTTTTACTGTCGAGGCCACCTTCGAATCCAAAGTACTTTGCTGCTCTTTAAGTGCTAGCTTGGTACCGTTAGCAATGGCGCCATCGAGATCTTCTTTAGTGATGGTGGAATCTTTGAATTTTTTCAGCTTGTCCTTGACCGTTGAAATACTCATGATGGAGTAAAGTGGTTTGAAATTTGAAGGACCGTGCGTGCATCACTGTTGAAGGGTCACGTGATCTCCGCCTTTACTTGCTTTTGTACCTTTATATTTATATAAAACTAAAAAAAAATAAATAATAAATTGCAGCCGCAGTGTATACTACGCCCAACATTTATTCTTATTTGTCTACATATTTTATCATTAAAAATCTTGTTTGATTTTATTTTGTATAATTACATGTAAAAAAATAATTAACTTTGTAATGCATATGTAATCAGAATCAGAATCAGAAAGAGCTTTATTGCCAAGTATGCTTACGCATACAAGGAATTTGTTTTAGTGACATAAGCTTCCAGTACACAGAGACAACAACAACAAAAAACAAAAAAACAAATTGCAAATAAATAAATTGTATGAACAGTTGTGCTATAGATGACAATGGATTAGAATAGAGTAAGATGCAGAGATGTACTTGGATGGAGGGGTAACAAATAAATATAAGAATATTGCACATTTTTGCATAAGTGGGGAACATTTAACTGTTCATGAGGTAGATTGCCTGGGGGAAGAAACTGTTCTTGTGCCTGACTGTCCTGGTATTTGCGGCTCTGAAGCGCCGGCCAGATGGCAAAAGTTCAAAAAGGGGGTAACTTGGATGAGAGGGATCCAGAGTGATTTTCTGAGCCCTTTTCCTCACTCTGGATGTATACAGTTCTTGAAGGGTGGGTAGGGGAGCACCAATAATTCTTTCAGCAGTCCGAACCGTTCTCTGTAGTCTTCTGATGTCTGATTTTGTAGCTGAACCAAACCAGACAGTTATTGAAGTGCACAGGACAGACTCAATGGCTCAATGGCAACGGCTGAGTAGAACTGTTTCAGTAGCGTCTGTGGCAGGTTAAACTTCCTCAGCTGGCGAAGGAAGTACAACCTTTGTTGGGCCTTTTTCACAATGGAGTCAATGTGATTGTCCCACTTCAGGTCCTGAGAGATGGTGGTTCCCAGGAATCTGAATGACTCCACTGCAGCCACAGTGCTATTCATGATGGTGAGTGGGGGGAGTGCAGGGGGGTTTCTTCTGAAGTCCACAATCATCTCCACTATTTTGAGAGTGTTCAGCTCCAGGTTGTTAAGACTGCACCAGACAGCCAGCTGCTCAACCTCTTGTCTGTAAGCAGACTCGTCACCGTCCTGGATGAGACCGATGAGTGTAGTGTCGTCTGCAAACTTCAGGAGCTTGACAGAGGGGTCTTTAGAGGTGCAGTCGTTGGTGTAGAGGGAGAAGAGCAGTGGGGAAAGAACACATCCCTGAGGGGCACCAGTGTTGGTGGAGCGGCTGTTTGACATGAATTTCCCCAGTCTCACTAGCTGTTGCCTATCTGTCAGAAAGCTGGTGATCCACTGACAGACGGAGGTGGGCACAGAGAGCTGGGTCAGTTTGGTCTGGAGGGCTGTTGGGATGATGGTGTTGAAAGCCGAACTAAAGTCCACAAACAGGATCCTCACATAAGTCCCTGTTTTGTCCAGATGTTGCAGGATGAAGTGCAATCCCAAGTTGATTGCATCATCCACAGACCTGTTTGCTCGGTAAGCAAACTGCAGGGGGTCCAGTAAGGGTCCAGTGATGTCCTTCAGATAAGCCAGAACCAGTTTTTCAAACGACTTCATGACGACAGACGTTAGAGCCACAGGTCTGTAGTCGTTAAGTCCTGTTATTTTGGGTTTCTTTGGAACGGGGATGATGGTGGAGCGTTTGAAGCAGGACGGCACTTCACACAACTCCAGAGATCTGTTGAAGATCTGTGAAAAGATGGGGGCCAATTGGTCAGCACAGGTTCTCAGACAGGCTGGTGTAACACCATCTGGACCTGGTGCTTTTCTTCTTTTGTTCTTCCTGAAGACCTGGCGCACATCGTTTTCACTGATTTGAAGAGCAGGAGGGGGGGAGAGGGGTATTGATGGAGATGTTAACGGTTGTGTAGAGAGATGATCAGAATGGATGTGGGGTGTTTCAAATCTACAATAAAACTCATTCAGGTCGTTAGCAAGTCGTTGATTAGCCTCAGTGCAGGGGGATGGTGTTTTGTAGTTGGTAATGGCTCTCAGTCCACTCCACACTGAAGTTGAGTCATTGGAAGTAAACTGGTCTTCCAACTTTTTAGAGTAGGTCCTTTTAGCCGCTCTAATCTCTTTGTTCAGTGTGTTCCTGGCCTGATTATACAAGACTCTGTCCCCATTTCTGTAGGCATCCTCTTTGGCCTGACGAAGATGTCTGAGTTTTGCTGTAAACCATGGCTTATCGTTGTTGAATGTTAAATAAGTCCTGGTAGGAATACATATATCCTCACAAAAACTAATATAGGATGTTACGGTCTCTGTGAGTTCGTCCAGATCGGTGGTAGCAGCTTCAAAAACACTCCAATCAGTGAGGTCAAAACAAGCTTGTAAATCCTGCTCTGTTTCGTTGGTCCATCTCTTTATAGTCTTTACTACAGGTTTAGCAGATTTAAGTTTCTGCCTGTAGGTTGGTATAAGATGAACCAGACAGTGATCAGACAGTCCCAAAGCTGCTCGTGGAACAGAGTGATATGCATCCTTTATTGTGGTGTAACAGTGATCCAATATATTACTGTCTCTTGTGGGACATGTACACTCTGTCTGTATTTTGGCAGTTCACGGGAGAGATTGGCTTTATTAAAGTCCCCAAGAATGATTAAAACAGAGTCCGGGTGTTGTTGTTCTGTCTCTGTGATCTGGTCAGCGAGTTTCTGTAAAGCCAGGCTTACGTGCACTTGAGGAGGGATGTAAACACTCACCAGAATGAACGAGTGAAACTCCCGTGGCGAATAGAACGGCTTGCAGTTGACAAAAAGCACTTCTAGATCTGAACAGCACATCTTCTTTAACACAGTTACATCTGTGCACCACCGTTCATTGATATAAAAGCATGTCCCGCCGCCGCGCGATTTCCCCGTTGATTCTGCGTCTTGGTCCGCTCTGAACAGCTGAAAGCCCGGCAGATGGAGCGCGTTTTCCGGTATGGCGTCATTGAGCCAGGTTTCCGTGAAACACAGAGCAGCAGAGTGTGAGAAATCCTTATTTGTCCGGGAAAGCAGAAGGAGTTCGTCCGTTTTGTTGGGTAGAGAGCGGAGATTTGCCAGATGGATGCTAGGCAACGGCGTTCGAAATCCGCGCTTCCTGAGTCTAACGAGCGCACCAGCTCGCTTCCCCCGTTTGCGCTTTTTGAAGCATTTGATCAGCGCCGCTGCTCCACTGACAACAACGTTCAGTAAAACGTCCGTAATGTCAAATAGCCTTCAATTTACAGGTTATAACTGCATCTGTCTCGGATGTAGACTTGTGAAGATTTATTTTTTACTGCGGATCCCATACTGTAACCTAAAAGAAATGTGCTCTATAACTATTCATATTCAAGTGTTTGTGCGGAAAATTAATACACACGCATTACAGGGATGCGCCCTCATGATCACTTCAATTTTTTCCTGAAATGTAATAACTTAAAATTGGGGTGCCTCACATACATGAGAAATATATCAACAGAAAGCTTGAAATGTCTACTTTTAAACGATTCAATTCAAAACGAAAGCAAATACTCCTCTGTGAAGGCTGCATTTCTCTCTAAAGGTGTGTCCAGTACTGTGGAGATGAGAGGCAGCAATGTGAATTTCATCTTGCAGCCGACAAGAAAACATTAGCTTATTAATAAATAATTAAAATGTCCCCTTTTTTACAATTATTAGGTTTCTTCTGCCTGAACTTTGTGGCAAACTTAATGTGTGTGCTTGAGTGTGGGATATATTAAGGCTCATTATTGATTAGACTGTGTTCATTTAATATAAATGTGCGATTAGTTGAATAATGAATTAAATGAATGACTACTAGTAACTAAAAAAATCGTACATGGTTTCAACCTGCTCTGCAAGTTTAAAATGCTGATCAGACACTCTCCATATGAAAAGAGCAAGAGATTCACACTCTTAAGCCCAATTTATACTTCTGTGTCGAACCTACGCCGTAGGCTATGTGTAGTATGCTGTAGGCTATGTTTAGTATGGCGTAGCCTGACGTGCACCTCTCCAAAAATCTAACAGTGCATCAATTCTACGCGGACCGCAAGCGCTGTGATTGGTCTGCTAGAACCCCTCCCTCCGTATGTACTTGAGTTTTGTGTGTGTTTATGTGCACTTTAATATATTTTAATGTTACACCTTCTTATATAAAATAAAACAAAGCATAGAACAAGTGTCTTATCATTTATTATACTACATAGGATTATACATATAGTTGTCCGCGACAAACAATGTTGATCTGCCGTGGTACAAGTCCTTGTGGAGACTGAAAGAATGCCATCTTCTCTTGTTCCGTTGTTGTCTCCTTTTTGTAGTTTCAAATAATGTTTTAATGATTTGATGCTTCTCTGACGAGCCGCTTCTTCTTCGGCTTTTGTCGTGTAACAGCAGGTTACACCAGCAACATTCCCATGGACACTGCAGACTAGCACGTCAACGCGGACAACGACGCAGAAGTATAAATGAAAACTGACGCATAGCCTACGGCGTAGGTCCGACGTACAGAAGTATAAATCAGCCTTTATTTCAACCCCCACAACCTATACAGAACTAACCTCAAACCCCAACCCTCTACAGCTGGACTTAATTCAGTCACACTACTGGATGCTTAGTGTAAAATGGACATGCTCTATCTAAAATAATAATAATAAAAATAACAAAAAACTGCGAACTGCAGAATACACACATCTGTATTAATCATTTTATATATTATTATTATTATAAAAAAAAAAAAAAAACACACCACAATCGGGATTTCTGAAATCACTTCTACCACTGGACCATGGATTAACTTGATAAACCAAACTTCCCTTTTCCACTGTGTGTTTGCTCAAGACAGATGCCCTCTTCATTCATCTCACTTCACATTAATTAAAATAACAGTGTCATCAAGCAGATAATTATTATGTGTTTATTATAGTGTTATAATGCTGATCTTATAGGCCTAATATATATATATATATATATATGAACTGAACTGCCAGTGAGCAAGTTGCTTTTTGATGCTGCTTTTGATGAAAAGCCTATAAAACTGACTCATAGACTCTATGGTAATAGCACCGTTTATTTTTCAACCTCACATAAAAATTATTAATGGATCAAAAACACATTTTTGCTGTAATAATTATTTCTCTCTGTTCTCTCTGCAATATCTGATGTAATCAGCCTGGTTTCAGCCTGTTCAAACCGCGATAATATTAACGTTTTACTGTCATTATTAATCCTTCATGGATTCAGTCTTATATGTATTATATGTAGCTTACTGTGAATATAAACCATCAGTTTCTGACACGGCAAAGCTAAACTGTACCTGCTTTTAGAGCTTTGCATTTCAGCCTGAGCTCAACATGTTCACGTAGACAGAGACAGCAGAAAGCGCATCCAGTTTATTTTCTCTATTTTACAGAAGCACAACATTTTGAATTTACACAAAAATAAGGGTACACCATTTACAGTTCCAAATGAAATATTAGTCTTATCTGTATGAACAAAAATGACGGTGTACTTCAGATTGTTTCCACTGTTATGAAGAACAGAATTAAATGATCGCACTGGAGCCTCCACACATTAACTTCCATACTCTCCGCACAAACGCTTAGATATATGCAGTACACAGTACACTTTTAAATGTTTAAACTAACATTGTAATATGCTTTAAGTGTTCTATATCTACAGATTTTATTTTAAGCAAGTCGTGATGACTTGAGAAGGATGAATTGATCAAACGTGATCAACTCAGAATTTAAAAAATAAAATAAAAAAGTCCAAGCATTTTTCTAAATTAATTTATAATGAAACAATAAGAAATATAACTTTTCAATTAAAATCAAAACTGAACTATTTTAATGGCTAGAGAGAAAAGAGAGACTCCAGTTGGACTCAGGCTGAGGATACTGATCAGCTGTTGGCCAAGGGCTGCTATAGGGCTTAGGTTTGAGGCCCGTACAGGTGTCTACCTGATTTATGTGTTTGGAGACGAATGTTGTGAATCAGGGGTTGTTTTCTTAAGCCCTATTCGCACGGGATTAGTATGTGACCTCCAGTCATTTGTAATTATTGCGGAGGTTGTCTGTGATCTTAATCCTGTGCGAATCGGCCATGTCTGTAATTTGTAAAGTAAAAATTCCCCCGCAAATGACCTACCATATTTCGCCAAACACGGAGGTCCTGTGATAATATTAGTCCCGTGCGAATCGCATCTCTGTGATTTGGCCAGCATTTGGCGGGTCGTATATCATTTTTCAAGGTTTTTGTTTCCTGTGCACCTTTTTATCCATCTTTCACGAAGAATCGAGCTGCGTTGTAGTGTTTGATAGTATTTGGGTGCCATCATATCGCTATAAGCTACTACACCATAACATTTGCAGAAAGAGAAAGCTGAAAAGGTTTTGAGGTTAATGTGTTAAATATAAATCAAGCATAAAGCTTGAGATATTATTTTAACCTGGTGAAATGTAAATGACACAGCACACGAGACTATATTAATTTCTTTTTTTATAAATCCAGCTAACCGGACCGAACGGGACTCTCAAACCCTTGACATCCGCGTATCCGGGAGATAAGTCAGTAAATTCGAGTAAAATCACAGGCTTCGCTTATCCCATGCGAATGCACCACACGAAATTCAGATGTGGGGGGATAATTTCAAAATCACACAAGGTCCCAAGATAATACTAATCCCGTGTGAATAGGGCTTAAGTAAATGACAAAATTCTTAAGTTGTATTGTGTTGTATAATTCATTTATTTATTTATTAATATTATATATATATATTTTTTTACACTTTATGGATTCCCCCAATCTCCCACATGGCCAAATTCTGTACACTCTTAGAATAAAATGTTCAAAAATTAACCTTTTGAGGTTCCTGGAGATTGCAACTGTGAGGGAACCTTAAAGGTTAATTTTTTTTTAACCTTTCTGAAAATGTTCTAATTGGAACCTTCACTTTAAGGTGCATTAATGACCCTCATTAGTTCCTTTTTTCTAGATAGCAATAACATTATTATTATTATTATTATTGTACATTACTAATATAATTTGACTATATAAACAGAACACCATGATTGTCCATAAACTGTTTAATACATATGTATTACAAACAAAAAACCAACAAACACATAAATAAATAATAAATAAATAAATAAACAAACAAACAATCGATATCATGCATTTATATACATATACATTCATTTAATCCAAAAGAAAAACCAACAACAACTGGCCATTGTGGGTGGCATATTGGTTTTGGCATTATGATACATTAAACAGTATTCAATGAATGTCAGGGTGTCTCTCAACTTTAAAGCATATTCAGTGTTGAAGATGAAGTGTAGAGCTGTGTTCACATCGTCTACTTCACAGACCTCCTCCTCCCCTTCCATCATTATTTTTAAAAGAGCAGGTCCCTTTATAAACAGCACAGGGTTGGGTTTACGTGGTTCCTAAACAAGGAGAAAATAATGTTATACTATAACAATAATTAGTAGTTAATTTGAAATTTATTATTATTATATATATTTTTTTAAATTAAGATTCAAAAAATTAGTCCGTAATAAATCTTTGACTTTTTTTGAACCTGTCACAATGTAATAGAGGATAAAAACAACAATAATATAATAATTGTAATAATAATAATAATTAATTTATATGTGTGTGTGTGTGTATATATATATATATATATATATATATATATATATAGTGACTACGGAAAGTATTTAGACCCCCTTAAATTTTTCACTCTTTGTTATATTGCAGCCATTTGCTAAAATCATTTAAGTTCATTTTTGTTCCTCATTAATGTACACACAGCACCCCATATTGACAGAAAAATACAGAATTGTTGACATTTTTGCAGATTTATTAAAAAAGAAAAACTGAAATATCACATGGTCCTAAGTATTCAGACCCTTTGCTCAGTATTTAGTAGAAGCACCCTTTTGATCGAATACAGCCATGAGTCTTTTTGGGAAAGATGCAACAAGTTTTTCACACCTGGATTTGGGGATCCTCTGCCATGCCTCCTTGCAGATCCTCTCCAGTTCTGTCAGGTTGGATGGTAAACGTTGGTGGACAGCCATTTTCAGGTCTCTCCAGAGATGCTCAATCCTCTGGCTGGGCCATTCAAGAACAGTCACGGAGGTGTTGTGAAGCCACTCCTTCGTTATTTTAGCTGTGTGCTTAGGGTCATTGTCTTGTTGGAAGGTGAACCTTCAGCCCAGTCTGAGGTCCTGAGCACTCTGGAGAAGGTTTTCGTCCAGGATATCCCTGTACTTGGCCACATTCATCTTTCCCTCGATTGCAGCCAGTCGTCCTGTCCCTGCAGCTGAAAAACACCCCCACAGCATGATGCTGCCACCACCATGCTTCACTGTTGGGTCTGTATTGGACAGGTGATGAGCAGTGCCTGGTTTTCTCCACACATACCGCTTAGAATTAAGGCCAGAAAGTTCTATCTTGGTCTCATCAGACCAGAGAATCTTATTTCTCACCATCTTGGAGTCCTTCAGGTGTTTTTTTCATGTGTCTTGCACTTAGGAGAGGCTTCCGTCGGGCCATTCTGCCATAAAGCCCCGACTGGTGGAGGGCTGCAGTGATGGCTGACTTTCTAAAACTTTCTCCCATCTCCCGACTGCATCTCTGGAGCTCAGCCACAGTGATCTTTGGGTTCTTCTTTACCTCTCTCACCAAGGCTCTTCTCCCCCGATAGCTCAGTTTGGCCGGACGGCCAGCTCTAGGAAGGATTCTGGTCATCCCAAACATCTTCCATTTAAGGATTATGGAGGCCACTGTGCTCTTAGGAACCTTAAGTGCAGCAGAAAGGTTTTTGTAACCTTGGCCAGATCTGTGCCTTGCCACAATTCTGTCTCTGAGCTCTTCAGGCAGTTCCTTTGACCTCATGATTCTCATTTGCTCTGATATGCGCTGTGAGCTGTAAGGTCTTATATAGACAGGTGTGTGGCTTTCCTAATCAAGTCCAATCAGTATAATCAAACACAGCTGGACTCAAATGAAGGTGTAGAACCATCTCAAGGATGATCAGAAGAAATGGACAGCACCTGAGTTAAATATATGAGTGTCACAGCAAAGGGTCTGAATACTTAGGACCATGTGATATTTCTGTTTTATTTTTTTAATAAATCTGCAAAAATGTCAACATTAATGAGGAAAAAAAAAAATGAACTTAAATGATTTTAGCAAATGGCTGCAATATAACAAAGAGTGAAAAATTTAAGGGGGTCTGAATACTTTCCGTACCCACTTTATATATATATAAGGCATTTATATGCTATGAGAAATAAGAAATCAGAAATAAGCAGAATTGATTGCAAATGGGATTATATTGCACAAATAGAAATGACACACTGGCAATAAATGTTAGAGTGTATTGTATAATCAAATCATCAAATCCTTCAACACTGGGTTTCCCTTTTTTAAATGAGCATGCCATCCACAGATATATTGACTGCACTAATTTAACCCTTGTCCGTAATTTAAAAAAAGTTACTCTGAGGTCCTTAGAAGACAAAAATGTCTGTCAAAAACTCATAAAAATGTTAACGCTTTAGAGCACAGACTTATGTTTGATCAGTTACATTTTAAAGAAGACCTTTGGCAGATTATTGTTGGAAAAAAATAATAATAATTAAAAAGTGAAACAAAAAAGGGGAGAAAAACATGTTTAACTCAAAAACTGCTAGAAAATCAAAGCTATGAATCCAAACAAACTGTGTTTTTGAGGATAATACCTCAAAAAACGAGCTTTCAGTAAGTTTTTTTGGGTCGCAGTACCAAACTTTTTCCATTAAATGCCAGCAAAGCTCCACTTGTATACAAAGCGAAGGGATTTGTGATTTGCGGTACAGAATTTAGCTTTCCAAAATTACAAGCACACACATTAGTACACACATACAAACCACTCTCTAACATCCGTGCATTCCCACACCTTGGTCTTCATGCAGTCCATAACAACTTCACTTAGCCTACCATACCAGTGGTGTAGTCCTAAAGAAAAAAGTGGTTTACTATTACCCAGTCGTCCCCCAAACCCCCGTCCCACCACCAAAAAACAAAACAAAAAACCCCACACATTTTATTGCTGTTGGTTTATTAGTCATTTAAATAGTAATTTAGCAATATCAGTACAGAGCACTCTAAATTTGAACAGATTATTTTTCAAGTAGTTAGCATGACTTCCAGGGTGTTCCAGTCCATCTGTGACGCATTATTACAGTTCTTTATCATTTCAACAAGTTTCTTTGGAATTATATTCATTGTGAAAAGTGCTTTAGAGATACATCTAAATTTAATGTTTTTTTTTTTTTTTTTATGTTTATCTTAATTTTATGTTTAATGTTTTATTTTATGCTTTTATACACTGATTGTATTATTTAGGAAGGGAATTCTACTTCCTGCAAGTGGATTTTTCAGCATGTAGGCAGGGCTGGACTGGGGTTAAAATTCAGCCCTGGACATATCCAGCCCACGAGTTCCCCCACGAATGTTCTTCTGGGTTATAGGGCCTTCGAATGCAGTAAATAAATGAATAAATGAATCAGGACAGAAACAAATAATGATAGATATTACTGAAATTCAAAGCAAATGCATTTTTGTCAGATAGAAATGCACTTGACACTAAAGCAATGATTTTGAGCTATAATGCCAAAAAAAATAGGCCTACTTCTAATGGATTCTGTCATCCTTTCCTCACCCTCGAGTGATTGCAAACCTGTATGACTTACTTTCTTCTGTGGAACACAAAAGAAGATATTTTGTAGAATGTTACCAAACCATTTTGCTTATACCTTTGATTTCTACTGTATGGACAAAAATGTATTGAATTTCTCAAATTATCTTCTTTTTTATGTTAAACAGGTTTGAAATGACATGATGTGTGTAAATGATTATTTTCATTTTTGGGTGAACTATCCCTTTAAGAACTTTATTATTTGTAAATAATACACACCTAATTTATAAAAGACACTGATATTTATATTTAATCAGGCTCTTACTGAATCAACATTTTACTTTTATTCAAATTAATTAGAACTAAACATCTAAAGAGAGAAGTTCTTGCTTATAATTAGTAGGCCTATTAGTAAGATGGTGGTCACTAGAAGTAAAACCATGGTAAATTACTATGGTGCTGAATGTAGGCCTGTTGACGTTTTCCAGTTTATATCTTCATGCAGTTTACATTATCGTGGCTGTTTTCAGCCAGCATCATTACAGAACATTTATGTTCTCATATATCACACAACAAGACTATAACAATAATTCTGTTTCACATCTGAATGGATGAAGCGACTTGTGCTGTTTATCACTTTATATTGTGGCGCAAACGCAGCGCTGTGCGGAAGACTCTGCTCTTGCGCGCGGATGCATTGCGTAGCGCCGCTTCACACTTTTTGCATTATTTGCTTTTTGCAGTTCGCTGTAATATAAAAACAGTGCCTAATGTGGGGGAGGTCTCTCTCGCTGCGGCGATCAGCTTACATCTCGACCGGCAGGGGCATTGCACAAGGTCCCGGGCCCTATGCATAGGCAGTCCTGATGGGCCCCCATGCCCCCCCACCATGAAAATATCCAGGTAAAATAAAATATATTCCAGACTTTTCAAGGGCCCTCTCTTCCTTTGGGGCCCTGGTAATCAGTACTGGTTTTACCCCCAGTCCGACCGGTCCTCCGGTCCAGAAAAGTCCCGGTGCTCCCGATGGCATTTGAGCGGAGTTCTCTCGCTGCAGCAGACACGCGCACTCAGTAGATGATGGGCGGGGAAAGGCAAGTTAGAATGACAGAAGTGATAATGCGCTAATTACAACAAAGAACGTATACTTGCGTGTGGCCCCGACTACACCACTGTTCTACATTGAATAACACCCTGGGCGAGACCCCCTTCGAGCAAAAATGTATACAATCATATATATATGTGTGTGTGTAACAAGAGCAGAGAGTTTTTTTTAATTTAGGGTGTTTTTTTTTTTTTTTTGTCATCACATTGTTTAGAGCATAAGAAACAAATGGTAAAAAAAAAAAAAAAAATTCCTTTTTGGAAAAATTATATTTTATTCATATGTTATGCTATGTCCTCTGTAGTGGACACTTGGACTCAGCTGTTTAAATGAAAAATAAAATGACACGAAATTATATGTATAGGCAAAAACAATGAGATTATTATTTTTTTTTTCAATCACCAGTAACTTCTTGGGTTTCAGGATTTGTATAAAGATGATTCTCAACTATGTTATGAAAGATATAATGGAATGAATTTATACACCATTTTACTTTACGCAATATGTGGGTGAAATGGCCATACATTGCATTGAATGGGAATATTAATTTATCTATACACTGTATCTAATTTGCGTATTAATGTGTTCTTGGAGCAACATTTAATGAAAAAAGAAGTGTAATGATTGGAGTAATAATTGGCAACATTTTAATAATAATATCTAATATTTCATAGGAATATTGACGTTTAATTTATTTCCATATTCATAAAATGCCTGATAAACATGATTTAAGTCCTGAAGTCCTCTACAGTGGACATGTATGAAATCAGTGCTCTGTTCTGTAACAGAAAGTCATTTTTTGATTTGAAACCCCGTAAAGTTTTGACATAACGTCTAAGATGTTGGTTTATGAAATACAATTTGAAAAGTAGTCTGATTTAAATTATAATTACACAGATTTGAAAATTCCGTTGGCTTATTACAGGGCCTGACGTTAACCCAACTGATGGAAATAAATAATAAAAAAAGTGAAAGTGAAAGTCGTGACATTTGTCAGTATGGTAACTCATACTCCAGATTGGTGCTCTGCATTTAACCCATCCAAGTGCACACACACAGCAGTGAGAAGTGAACACACCGTGAACACACACCCGGAGCAGTGGGCAGCTATATCCAGCGCCCGGGGAGCAACTGGGGGTTCAGTGCCTTGCTCAAGGGCACTTCAGTCATGGGTATTGAGGGTGGAAGAGAGCGCTGTTCATTCACTCCCTCTCACCTACAACTCCTGCCAGCACCGAGACTCGAACCTGCAACCTTCTGGTTACAAGTCCAACTCTCTAACCATTAGGCCACAGCTGCCCCAATAACTGAACTTGTAACAGTTTTGTTGCGAAGCACAATATTATGGTGAATCTGTCCCCCGCGCCGCCCTGCTCCCCTTTCCCCTTCTCACACAGCTCCTGTGCACGGCACCTTCTCAGCAAGCAGGGGCGACAGTTTGCCAATTTTCCACACTGTGAAATGATAGATAATAGAAAACCGCTTCGCGGCAGTGGCGCAGAGGATTATTATTTTAACTGCTCGTGCCGCTCCCCCATGTATCATGAAAAAATGCCGCCCCAGGCGGCTGCCCGGTTCGCCCGTGGCAAAAACCGCTACTGCTGTACTATACATATTTTACAAAATATATCTGCAAATAAGGCAAGTACATATTATGAACTGTACATAGGCCTACTGAGTGTGAGTCACAATCACGTAAATGCAATTGTTTTGAAGAAAAAAGGTCTATATAGCCTGAAAGACCATACGGTTGAAGCCTCTGATAAGTTTTCTAGGGCCCTATGATTTAAGTGATGCAGAAAACCCTGACGGAATCCAGTCATAAAAACGGAATTCACAGTTTAACGTGGAATGTCATTGAATTTCTCAAATTTTGAAAGAATTAATCAAAAGTAGGCCATTACACTTAAATCAAATTGTGATGTGGACTAGTATCTGTAATTATCAAGCTGCAAAAGTCGATTTAAATATGAATCCTGTATGTTCTGCGTGTCTCTGTTAATGAATGGCACAGATGCGCAGTTTCTGAGCGTCTGATCTGACGCTCGCGGTGATTTCAGCTTCTCCCGTCTCACTAAAATGAGGATGTAAATACATGAACAACATCTCCAGAATTGCTCTGAGAATCACTTCATGAGCATTTGACCGTTTGATTTGAGTAAAACTATCACATACACAGAACTATAAAGATATTCACTTCAACCCGTCAAAATAAAAGTCCGGTTTGATTTGAAGTCTATTATTCAGTAGAATGTACATAGCCTACTACTACTACTATTAAATTGAAACAAACATTATTTTTTAAAGGCATAATCACACAACATTTCTTCCATGTTTTAATTTGAATAGTAAATCCCCTTTGTTTGCCAAAAAAAATAAAGTTTACTTAATTTTTAATAATTAAAAGATTAAAATAAATGAAATTAAAATTGTATGCCTTCATTTGATAACCGGAAAAATGTAAATACACAATACAGAATTTCTGAGGGGAAAAATCATAAGGCTACTTTAAGAGAAAAAAAAGAATAAGTTAAGTTGTTTTATGCATTTAAATAATTAGACATACTGAAACACAGAATTTGGTAACAATAAGAAATATGGTGCGAAAAATAAAACATTCCATAGAGCCCCTAAACATGTATTTTTTGTTAAACTTTAAATAAACTGATGTGAAAATGTATGTTTCATGATTTTAATTAATTAGACATGCTTTTTAATTAATAAAAAATTTATTTAACTATTAAAAAGGAGTCAAGAAAAATAAAAACAGAAAATAAAACAGAATCCAGAAAAATTAAAATGGATAAAAGGGAATTTGGAAAAAAATAAAATGGATTTCATAGGGCCCTAGTTTTCTTAACGCTTTCTTGAACTTTCTATGGAGAAATTTGGGTTGAAAATATTACTTACAAAAAGCTTTGCAAAACATTGTGGGTGTATATATATATATATATATATATATATATATATATATATATATATATATATATATATATATATATATATATATATATATATATATATAACATGTTCTTAACAAATTCAACAAATAATGTTTATCCACGTAAAGATGCAGTAACTACATAAAATACATACAATTAAATGAATATTAAATTAAATTCATTTGGCTGCACAGATATCAACAAACAACGTCAAATCAGACGCACTCTGTTTCCAATAACTGCACAGTAACAGCCCAAGTCACCATTACCAGTGTCTTCTGAATTAGTAAGGGATGCTTGAGTGGCTCTTTTGAACGAGTAATATCTTAAGTTTTCATGTCTGGGTAATACTTCATTACTTGGAGCCCAAATTTATGCAAATTAGTAGAAACTAAATGTGTTGACTACTAATGGGAGAGTGTGTAGTGATCCACCAGACTCTGGGACGTCCAGTGATTTAATCACGGTCAGTGTGAACAAACCATTAGTGTTTCTGATAACCTCCCAATAATCTGGTCACAAAAAAACTGTCTCCGTTTGCACCTGTATTTAGTGTGATTAAAACAGTCGAGACAGAGGGGGGTTATTTTGCCTCATCATTTACCTCACATTAGAGATGACATGTCTTTTCCTTCTCAGGTTTGATTGTGCAGAATTCTTTAAACAGATTTTTCAGTCTGGGAGGTTGGGTGGTTTTGCCCTGTCATGTTCCTCCACACTTACTAACTGAAGATCTGAAGGTGGAGTGGAGAAGAACAACGAGAAACTCAGACACTCTGGTTCATCAGTATCCAGATAGTGAGAATCGAGCAGATGAAGAGCAGCAGGATAATCAGAAAAGAGCTCATTTCTTCACTGAGCACATTAAATGTGGAAACTTCTCCCTCCGTCTGTACGATCTGAGAGTTGAAGATGCTGGAGAATACACATGTAGAGTTCACAGCAAGAGAGATTGCGTGTTTTCAGCCAAGACAAAACTGGTTCTGAGTAAGTAAACAGATAAACACAAATCAAACTCGACTCTTAATAGCCAGCAGTACAGTACAGGTTTTGATCTGGTTTGATTATTTAGTGTTTCAGTGATGCTCCAGTATTATATGTGTGAGGCAGGATAACTCAAGATAGTCAATACTTGTTACACTGTTGTTGATTTGTCACATTAGTCACAACTGATTACATATATGTTCAAAGTGCGTGTGTGTGTGTGTATGAACATTTGCAATTATTTCCAAACAAGAAATTATTATATGAAATCTAAATATATTTGTAATCCTGAATATGTAGTTATTTATCTGAGTATATATTAGTGCAAACACTTTTTCACCTTTTTATTTCATTTTCATTCAGCACCTCTAAGAGCAATTTGAATGCTGAAAACTATAAAACTGAAAAATTATCTATTTTTTTCCTGTTTTTGGTATTGAGCTACATAATAAATAAAATAATATATAAATATATAATTAATAGATAATTAATTAATAGCAAGTTTTGAATGATCGACTAGCTGTTACGCAAGTGTGGTGTTTTAAAAATTTTGTATTAACAGTTTGTTTTCTATTATATTAGCAGTTTTTCCACATTAAAACATGTTTCTGTTCCTTTCTAGAGTTCTTTATGACTGGTCAAGTCTATGCTCTTGGAGGTTCAGTGGATTTGCTCTGTGAGGTTGATAAAAGCTTGTTAGAGAACAGTCTGAAGGTGGAGTGGAGAAGAGCAGACTCTCAGACTTTGGTTCATCTGTATCAGGATGGAAAGATTCGAGCAGAAGAACAGCACCAGGATTATCACAAAAGAGCTAATTTCTTAAAGAAGAAGATTAAAGATGGAAACTTCTCCATCCGTCTGAAAAAACTGAGAGCTGGAGATGAAGGGGTTTACAGGTGTAAAGTTTTCAGGGACCAGGATTGTGTGTTTTCAGCCGATGCACAGCTGATACTGGGTAAGTGTGTCTGGTGTTGCTATGATCAAAATATGATTTCAATTAAGCAGTATAGTTAATATAAAAATAGTATTTCCAGATTTTTAATTATATTAGTTTCATGCATTTAAGTGATCAATGTGTAATTGTTTGGATTGGTCATATATTATTAATTATATAGAAAAAACTATTAATTTTGAAGGAGCAGCAGCTACATCTGAACATGTATTTATATGCTTTATTAGCTGCGCTGGGTTTGTGAATGTGAGTGTCTATGGGAAGACAATAAATGCAATAAAATACATAAAAACTATTAGCAGATACTGTAAAAAAAAAAAAAGAGAGAGAGAGCGGGAGGTAGCCGCTCGGTCCGCAGCGGTGGGCTACTGCAGGGGGTCCATCAATTCATTTTTGATCACAAGTAGTGTTTCGTTAAAAAACTAAAACATGGGTAAAAAAAACATCAAAAAGTCAATTTTAAATATAAAAACCCCTGAAACGAAATCAAGAGCACCCTCAGTTGATACTGCAATGGTATAATATTATTGGCGAAACTGATTTAGCAAACGCTCCATTGCGTTTTTGAGTTTGAGGGGAGAACGTGAAATGTTCCTATTTACAGCGTGTTTTTGCAGCGCTGAGAAATGTAGCCAATCACAGACATGTTTGTTGATCTCTTGAACGCAATGGCCAATCAGAGGTGTTTAAGTTAGAATCCACTCACAACGCGAGTTGTGCTCGCTCTCGTTAACACACAACGACACGATGAGATTCATCATGCAGTGTAGATAACGTTATTTATCAGAAATCAGAATCAGAAAATCAGAATCAGAAATCAGAAAGAAATCAGAAATGTATTTATTTTAATGGAACGTTGTGAGATCGCAAACTGAGATGAGTGACAGCTTTTAGTGATTGTGAAGTGAGAGATCTTTCGCCCTTTGGAGGCTATAGGTACAGTTATAAACCGTTGAATAAAAGTATTGTTTTTCTTCCTGCTAAGAGGACCGACGGCCAATAGGGCTTGGGCGTCGTGACGTCATTACTTGGCGTGGCTGCCATGCTGATGGCCTCCTTTACTGCTACTCGGACTACTGCGCAGTGTTTAGACATACTCCCCCTCAGCCGTGTGTCTTAATTTGATTAATTAAAAATCTATTTCAACCATGGTAAACCGTTGCTGTATTGTGGGGTGTAATAGCGCAACACATAATCGCCCTTTGAAAAAAAATGGATTAACTTTCCACTGCTTTCCTGCTTGGAGGCGCGCCCATGGAGACCAAGTGAGGTATAATATCTGAATATTAATTTATATAGCTTAAGTAAACACTGAAAATAAGGGAAATTTCCTGGGTTACTCATCCAAAATATGGGAAAATTTCTACATTCATCTTTCTGTTGCTGTCCCTCTGCTGACAGCAAAAATTCGTACTACAAAACTGCTGCATTAACTAAGCGAGATTGTGAAGCTATGTCTAACGTGACTTTGCTTACATTGGTGTGAAATCCTGCTCTCACAACAACCACGCTGTTATCTTAAAAAGGCCAATATCACGCTAAGGTTGCTTTCAAGTAACGTTAAGCAAAACGATGGTTTAAAAATATCTGTTTTGCTGGAAGGGCAACTGTGTAGCAACAGGACAACAGCACAGAGACTGACAGGTCCGATGGAAGGGCTAATGGGATATTTTACAGGAAAATACTACAACGGGAAGACAGCGGGAAAAGAGCTCAAATACATGAGAACCCCGGAAAAAAAACGGGAGGGTTGACAGCTACTAACTAAACTTTTGAAACACATAAGTTAGTTAAAAGTACATGTGAATGGTTGTTAGCACTAACGGTTACTAAACTAGCAACTAGGCGGAGTGCAGTTTACCTTTGTCCGGATTACTGTATACTGTTTGCCGGCTTTATAATCTGCAGCTCCTTAACCCATCCATTTGTGAACTGCACATGAGACTCCAATGACTTGTAGCTTCGGACCTGTTCTGAAGTGTAGGCGCTCACAAAACAAACAAGGTAGCCGAAGATATCTGTAATGCAAAAGTGCGGCAGCAACTCGTCGTCGGTGCTCCACTCTTTGTTGGGATTTTCATATTGATCCAAACCGTTAATAGTGCCGATTTTGTCCACATACCGATCCCTGGCATCCCTACTTAGCGTATCCCTGTAAATCCCACAACCTTTTCGCGATTTTAACATATTTTTTCTTTCTCCCAACTCTGTTTCTTCTCGTTCGACTTGCTGTATGTTTACATTCACGAGGCCATCAACATGGCCGCCACATCCCAGAATGCAACGCGGCGCCCAAGCCCTATTACACGCTGCAAAGTTTTGAAAATTATATCTACATATAAATGCGTGATTCACTCTGAATCTGTAATTGATATTGTGATACTAGCACGGGACAAAAATATGGCATGCAATAGATGTGCGCAATGTATAAAATTCTGTCACACAGGCAGAAAAAATGGTCACAGTCTGGAGTCCTGCAATTAATAGGAAATATAACCAAAACAGGTTATTAATATTTTATTTATATAAATAATTAAATAAATATAAATAAAACTTACTCAATTTTGTAATATTCGTTAATTTTGTAGTCCATATAAAAAGGTGCATTTATTTCTATTAAAGGCACGTCTATGTGGAGATGACGAGTCTGCGTCGGCATTCAGCAACTTCATCTTCGTTTATTTTTTATTATCATCTTAATTATTAAATACAATAGGCTACAGCATGTATATAATTGATTTCAGGAAAAAAAAAATCTGTGGGGTGCTTTTGTCTTTCTTGGGGGTCCTGAAGCAATGAATAACTAAAAAGACAATACAAATAAAAACACATAGAATCAATAATCATAATTATATAAAACATGAATAAAAATAAAGCCTTCAATATCAGGGCACACAAGACAGAGATACAGAAAACAATATGTAATATGTATATATACAATATGTATATAAGTACAGGTTAGAAAAAAAAAACACAATCATAAAATAAGTACAGACAATTTCACTTACATAATTCAGAAAATGAGAGTGTTCTGGCTGTGGATATCTAGTTTAATTGCTATTAAAGTGCCTTGAACAAACTCTGATTATCTTTCAGAACTTTCTAATCCAGTGATTGTTTCTTCTTCAAAAGTGCTTGAGGACAATTTTCTCAGAAGGGCTGATAAAACAACACCTGTGCTGTTTCTTAGTTGTGCAAAGCTAGTCAGTCAGATTCAGTCAAGTCATCTTTATTATATAGCGCTTTAAACAAAAAAGATTGCGTCAAAGCAACTGAAGAACATTAATTAGGAAAACAGTGTGTCAATAATGCAAAATGAAATGAAATGTTAAAGGATTCAGGAGACTTGAGGAAATGTAATCTACATCAGGATGAGACCTCAGTTCTCTCTTTACATTTCAAATAAATGTTTTCATTTTCAGTATTCATGGTGGAACCTTCTCATCACACACCTGTTTCTCCGGGAGCTTCAGTGGTTTTGCCCTGTTATGAGGCTAAACCCTCTAGAATAGAGAATCTGAAGTTGGAATGGAGAAAAAAAGACTTAAAGGATCTGGTTCATCAGTATAAGGACGGTGAGAGTCGAGCAGAAGAACAAGATGAAGATTATCAGAACAGAGCTCATTTCTTCACTGAGCACATTAAAGATGGAAACTTCTCCCTCCGGCTGTACGATCTGAGAGCTGAAGATGAAGGAGAATACACATGTACAGTTCACAGTGGCTTTTTTAGGAATCCCAGACCATATTCAACCAAGATAAATGTGGTACTGAAGCTACTGGGTAAGTCAACTGATAAGAAAATACCTACTCTTCTGTCCTTAATCAGTAGTTTAGTTATTTATAATATTACATTTGTGTCTCCAACACAGTTTTGATTTTGATTCTTGAAGTTATAAATATACTTGTCAGAAAGAACAGAGTGTGTTTAAATAAAACTGAATGATATGAAGTTTAATAATTATTAAATATTTCAATAAAATGTAATTCACTATTTAACTGAACAGGAGTTATTGTGTTTTCTCTCCAGAGACAGTCTTCCGTCTTCAGATGTTTCTCGTCTTCTGTCCAAATGTTCTGATGTTTCTAGCGTTTGTCCTCTGGGGTGTTTCTGAAGGTCAGTGTTTACTGCTGATTAATCATCAGTGCATTATTATAAATCATTCTAACAGTTGTTTATTAATACAGTAATTATTAATGTCTGGTTTTGTTTCAGGATCTCTGTTTGAGTCGGTCTCTTGTTGTGCTCTTTATTTTCTGAGGCCTCTCTTGTTGCTCTGGATGGCTCCGTATATTAATGAGTTCACAGGTGATTCATTATTACAAGCTTATGAGAGAAAATATACTTCATGAATTATAATAACTAGATTGTTTTCACATGAACTAAACGATCTTTTAATACCTGAATTAATTTACATTAAAACGGATTCAGTGTTTTATTGTGTTGATGTTGTAAATGATATTGTGATGTAATTACTTCATCTTTTCTGTTTTACAGGCAAGATTAAAACATGGGTTCGAATTTACAGTTCTAGAGCAGAATATATTGTTTTCTCAGCTGTTTTTTATTCAGGTAAAGAAATCCAAATGTAAATCAACAGTCATTATCATAAACACATTAAAATACACATTAACACTTGAACAATAATTACATATAAATGATGAAATATTCTCAGTATATCCTGCAGGAAATCTTAAAAATAACATGACATTAATAATTAGAATTGTCTGTTATTGTTGTATTGTTGTCAGTATCATATTCTACACATTTCATCACTCTTATAATCTACACTGGTTAATGATGAAAAATAACAGACATGATGTTATAGTGACTGAAGCTGAAGCTACTTCTACATCACATCTCAGCATGTTTTGGGGTGTTGTGAGGGTCAGGGGTCATAAAATCAGCACAAAGGTCACAGGGTCAGAGAGGAAGAGTTCAATGAATGTGTTGTAAATAACGTTGCATCTGTTCAGTGAGAAGAGGTTTTGTAATTCTTGTGATCTGTATTTATTATATGTTGTTCTTCTATTTTAGTAATTGCTGGTTTTCATCTCTTCTTTCTCCCAGTTCTGTTTAAATCTGCCGTGGACAAGAGTCTGAATTACGCTGGATTTGAGGGAGTCATGATTATAGTCCTCTTTGTGATCGTGATTCTGTTCAACCTCTTCTATATTATTTACTGTAAGTATTTCCTTCCATCAAGAGTCAGTGAGATGAATGTGCTGTAAATCATGATTTATCAGATTAATGCTGTTTGTTAAAGACACAACATATAAAAACCTAATATCAGACCTGATTTATCACTTAACTGAAGCATTTCCATTAGATGAGAGCTATTATAGCAAATATAAGAGTGTTTAACAGACATGATAAAGAGAAAAAAATGTGATGAAAGAATTGAAGAAAAAAAAACAAAGTAAAATAAAGTTTACATTTTAAAAAGCATGAAATGAATAAAACAGATTGTCACTGTTCATTAAAGGATGGAAACTGAAATGAGAAGTGAATCAGCAGATGAAGTCTCTAGTTTATCAGGTCATTCGTTTATTCAATCTCAGGCCATTGAAGACAAATTCTCCTACTATACGCAGAATACTAATTTTTCATGATAGCATACAGTATTTAAAAAAAAAAATACATACATATATAAATACATAAAAAATACATAGATACACGATCAGTTTCTGAGGCGTTTGATCAGCTCATGACACTGATTCATTGACTATGTTTACATGGACATCAGTAATCTAATTATTTACCTTATTCTTAATAAGCCAATATTATGATTATGGTGTTTACATGATTTGCTTTTAGAATATTCCTTTCATGTTCCCGTTTTACATGTTATAGTACATACATCGATTATAATGGCACATGTCATTACGTCACCACACGACTTCCCCTTCCAGAATTTCACATATGAATATATAGTTCGTCTTCACGATGATGCAGGTACAGTTTTGGGTGTTTCATTCTTAATTTACTGAAAGCTTCCAGTGCAGTTAATTGTTTGTACATGCAAACAGACGATGAGGTGTTGGAGCTCTTTTATTTGCTGTCAAACGGTTGAACACTGCCGTGTGTGTATCCTGTCACAAAATGCGGTGAAAAGTCCTACACGACAGTAATAATGTGATTAAGGTGTTTACATGTCTATCCTGCACTTCAGTAATGCGACTAAAATAGGAATACTCCACATGTCTTAATTCGATTAGTGTTTACTTCGATTATGACTTTAGCTGGATTAAGGTGATCAAAAATCTCTGTTTACATGTTAGATTCTTAATCAGAGTATTGTCTTAATCATGTTAATATCGGATTATTGTTGTCCATGTAAACGTACTCAGTCATTCACTGCATTGCCTTGCTTTGTTCAGTTATGTTCAGCTCTAAAATATTTTATCAGTATTTTTGCAGTCTTTGTTGTTTTCCAAAAAAGTCTGCATGTATAGCTGTGATTATAAGGTTACATACACCTTGCAGAATTAACAAAAAAAAAATATATATATATATTTTATTTATTTATTTTTTTAATTAAGAGGGGTCATAAATTGTGTTCTTTTTTATTTAGTACTGCCCTGAATATGCTATTTCACATAACTATATATATATATATATATATATATATATATATATATATATATATATATATATATATATATATATATATATATATATATAAAATCCATAAGACATGTTATAGCTGCATTTGCACAAATTTGGAAAGTCTACATTCCTTTGTTTCTCAATACTGTTTTAATGTTTGTGATGGTTGTTCATGTCTCCAGCAGTTAAACACTGTTCTTCAGAAATATTTGAAGCAGTGATTTTGAGATTCAATTCAGTTCATCTTTATTTGTATAGAGCTTTTCACGACACACATAGTTGCAAAGCAGCTTCAGAGAAAATGAAAGTTTCTACATTTCAGTCAGGAGTAGTTTATCAGTGGTGACGAGAACAACTGAGGGACTCAAACATTCACTGAGGCTCGTGTAGAGTCAGGGGTGTAAACTTTTGCACTCGATGACTGCGTAAATTGTTCTTATTTGTCTTCTGGGAAACATAGCTATACTATAATTGCTATAATTTAGCTATACTAAAAAAAAACGATCTGTAAAGAAAACAAGAAGAGTTTCCAGCAGTCCTCCTGTTCAAAAGTTTACACCCCTGACTCTTCATGTGCTGTGTTTCCTCGAGCATCAGTCGATCTGTGCAGCTTCTGATCCTCCAGAAACAACACACCAATCAAGAGAACACTTGTTCTGGGGCTTCTGTCTGATTCCAGATATTATTCTGTCCTGATGAATACATCTGTTATGTGAAAGAGCTTATTTTAAAACAACAGCACTTAATACATTTACATTTAACATTTACATTTAATCATTTAGCAGACGCTTTTATCCAAAGCGACTTACAAATGAGAACAGTAGAAACAATCAGATCAACGAGAGAACAACAACGGTATACAAGTGCTATGACAAGTCTCAGTTAGTCTAGTACAGAACACGTAGCCAGGGTTTTTTTTTTTTTTTTTTTTTTGAATATGATAGACAAGAAAAAGAAAAGGTAAGTACTAGTATTAGTTGGTTAAGTGCAGGCGAAAAAGATGAGTCTTTAGATGTTTTTTGAAAATGAGTAAAGACTCAGCTGTTCGAATTGAGATCGGGAGGTCATTCCACCAGCTGGGAGCAGTCCAGGAAAAAGTCTGTGAGAGTGATTTTGAACCTCTTTGGGATGGCAACACAAGGCGTCGTTCACTTGCAGAGCGCAAACTTCTGGAGGGTGCATAAGATTGAACTAGTGAGTTTAGGTATGTTGGTGCCGTGCCAGTGGTCGTCTTGTAGGCAAGCATCAGTACCTTGAATTTGATGCGAGCGGCTACTGGTAGCCAGTGTAACCTGATGAGGAGAGGAGTAACATGAGCTGTTTTTGGCTCATTGAAGACAACCCTCGCTGCTGCATTCTGGATCAGTTGTAGAGGCTTGATAGTACATGCAGGAAGGCCCGCCAGGAGAGCATTACAATAGTCCAGTCTGGAGAGAACAAGAGCTTGGACGAGAAGTTGGGTGGCTCGCTCTGACAGGAAGGGTCTAATCTTCCTAATGTTGTATAAGGCAAATCTGCAGGACCGGGTCGTTGTAGCAATATGGTCTGTGAAGCTTAACTGATGATCCATCACAACTCCTAGGTTTCTGGCTGTCCTGGAAGGAGTTATGGTTGACGAACCCAGCTGTATAGAGAAGTTGTGATGAAACGATGGGTTAGCTGGAACCACCAGCAGTTCAGTCTTAGTAAGGTTGAGCTGAAGGTGATGGTCATTCATCCAGCTAGAAATGTCACTCAGACAGGCTGAAATGCGAGCAACTACCGTCGGGTCATCTGGTTGGAATGAGAAGTAGAGTTGAGTGTCATCAGCGTAGCAGTGATAGGAAAAGCCATGCTTCTGAATGACAGATCCTAATGACGTCATGTAGATGGAGAAGAGAAGCGGTCCAAGAACGGAGCCTTGAGGAACCCCAGTAGCAAGTTGTTGTGACTTAGAAACTTCACCCCTCCAAGACACCATGAAGGATCTATCAGACAGGTAGGAGTTAAGCCACTGGAGTGCGGTTCCAGAGATGCCCATCTTTCTGAGGGTGGACAGGAGAATCTGGTGATTAACGGTGTCAAAAGCAGCAGACAGATCCAGCAAAATGAGTACTGAGGATTTTGAAGCTGCTCTTGCCAGTCGCAGGGCTTCAGTAACTGAGAGCAGGGCAGTCTCAGTTGAGTGGCCACTTTTGAAGCCAGATTGGTTGCTGTCCAAGAGGTTGTTCTGTACAAGAAACATAGAGAGCTGGTTGAACACAGCTCGTTCAAGTGTCTTTGCAATGAATGGAAGAAGGGATACCGGTCTGTAGTTTTCTAGAAGTGCTGGATTTAGAGATGGTTTCTTCAGCAGTGGGCTTACCCGAGCCTGCTTAAATGCTGAGGGAAATGTTTCAGAGTGAAGAGAGGAGTTGATAATGTGAGTAAGTGAAGGTATGACTGAAGAAGAAATTGCTTGAAGGAGGTGAGTGGGGATCGGATCAAGTGGGCAAGTAGTAGGATGACTGGACAGGATAAGTTTGGAAACGTCCGTCTCTGAGAGTGGAGAGACGGAGGAGAGAGAGTGTGCATTAGTCGTTGTGAAGTTATCATCCGTCTGCGGTGTGGAGAATTGGTCACTGATGGTTCTTGTCTTATTTGTGAAGAAAACTGCAAAGTCGTCAGCTGTAATAGTCGATGGAGGAGGAGGTGGAGGCGGATTAAGAAGAGAAGAGAAGGTTTTGAAGAGTGTCCGAGCATCACAACAGTTGTTAATTTTGTCATGGTAGTATGATGTTTTAGCAGTGAAGACGTTTGCAGAGAAGGAAGAGAGGAGAGACTGATACACACTGAGGTCGGTAGAGTTTCTTGATTTATGCCATTTCCTCTCTGCAGCCCTGAGTTTAGAGCGATGTTCACGGAGTACATCGGACAGCCAGGGGGCAGATGGGGTGGAGCGTGCTGGTCTAGATGACAGTGGGCAAAAGTTGTCCAAGCAAGAGGTCAGAGTGGAGCAAAAAGTGTCCGTAGCACTGTTTGTGTCCAGAGCTGAAAACTGCGAGAGTGAAGGAAGTGAGGATGAAACCACAGAGGATAGGCGAGATGGAGAGAGTGAGCGTATGTTCCGTCGAAAGGTTACCCGCGTTGGAGCGTGTGCCGTTTCAGGAGTAAGTGCTAGGTTAGCAGTAATGAGGAAGTGGTCTGAGGTGTGCAGTGGAGCAACTAAAGTGTTGTCCACTGAGCAACAGCGCGTGTAGATGAGGTCCAGTTGGTTGCCTGATTTGTGAGTCGCTGTAGTAGACACTCGCTTGAGATCAAATGAGGCGAGCAGAGTGTTGAAGTCAGCAGCCTGGGGTTTATCTAGGTGGATGTTGAAGTCACCAAGCAGTACCAGAGGAGTACCATCTTCAGGATAGTTTGATAGCAGCACGTCCAACTCCTCCAAGAAGTTTCCCAATTGACCTGGGGGACGATAAATGACCACAAAGTGGATTTTAACAGGGTGGGTTACAGTAACAGCATGTGATTCAAATGAACCGTTACCTGTAGGTGATGGTTGAAGATCAAATTTCCAATCTTTCGATATAAGGAGACCAGTACCTCCACCCCTCCCAGTCGTACGAGGGGTGTGGGAACAAGTGAAATTAGTGGAGAGGGCTGCGGGAGTGGCAGTGTCCTCAGGTTTGATCCAAGTGTCAGTCAGTGCCATGAGGCTGAGACCAGAATGAGTAGCAATAGAAGAAATGAAGTGTGCTTTGTTAACAGCGGACTGGCAGTTCCAGAGACCAACTGGAATAGAGAGCGTTGTAGTAGAGGTCAGAGGGACAGGCCTTAGATTTGTCGGGCAGGCCTTCCTTCGACGTACATAGCGTGCTCTCCGAGTGTTGGTAGTGATAGTGGAGATCTGAAAGCACATAGTGACTACAAGTGACCAAAATAAGTATTTGAGGATGAGCTGTACAAAAATTGAAGGGGAGAAAAGCAATACTCAAGTGCCCTGTCGGTGTCCTTGCTCAGTGGAGTCGCGCAGGTAGAGTCGATGGTCTTTACACTCATCGGTCTTCACACGAGGAGGCTTCACACGAGGGCTGCCGCGACCGCTGCCGCGGTGGCACCTACCACTTATATATTTGCCTGATTACCTGTGATTGAAGTCAGCTAGTCATGCCTCCCTATTTAGCAGACCGAAACTGTCCAGTCCCGCGATAGGCAAACGCAAAACCAAACGGCACTTCACACGTATTTACCAGGGTAAGACACACAGTAATTAAAGCAAAGTTTCCCTAGCAACGATGATCACGCAGTAGTCTAATGAGAAAATGAGGCAAAAACACTTACAAACTGCTGTCCTTATCTGTCGCTCGACTGTTTCTTCTGACAAGCGCTTACAAAACAGCTCTTTAAGTAGTGCTTACTGGCTATAGTCACGCCTCCCTATTTAGCAGACCATAACTGTCGAGGAGCGTCTCGCTGCAGCCCGTGGTGGACATCCAACCCGGCCCACATCCAAGTGTGACGTCACAGACCACGCCCATGTCAAAATACGTCACATTCTCAGTCATTTTGAAGCAGGAAGAAGCATCGATAAGAAGATAATTTGTATTGTTTGCCAACCGCTAAAAAAGAAGCTGTTGTTTGCCGTGTCGGTAAGTAAAAAAAATATCTTTGGTCTTTACCAAACGTTGACAACTTTAAGAACGTGTGCGTCATTTGTGTGCATGTGCATAAACAACAGTAAGTATTTTTAATTTCAACTTCACACCGGCACGTTATTGCTTAGCTAGCAACAAATATACTTATATATATATGTGTGTGTGTGTGTGTGTGTGTGTGTGTGTTTGGGGGTGGGGGGTGAGATGAGTGTTTTTATGTTGGGGGGGTCTATGTATCCACACATGTATGTATATATGTATGTATGTATTCGTGGCATGCATGCGTACACACACACACACACAAATACATACATATATACATACATACATGTGTGTGTAGATAGAGAGATAGATAGATAGATAGATAGATAGATAGATAGAAGGCACAAGTCTTACAACATAAAATCAATTATGAATCAATGTGCAATATTTTTATGCCCTTCCCCCCCACACATAACACTCATCTCACCCACTCAGACACACACACTTCATCCCTCTCACACATATGTACTTACCTGCCCACCCCACCACCACCACACACACACTCACACACACAAAACACTCACACACACACGACATCTTTAATGATATACTCTGATCACAGTACCCATGCACAGTAACTTGGTTGGGCAACCGCATCATTTCACAATGTCTTGCTGGATAACTCTGTGTATGTCACAAATTATCTTTGTATTCTTCTATATTAACGAAAAGATCACATAATATTTGTTTGTCATGTTTTACAGCATTCTACACATTTTCAGTCCAAGCCTGATGCAGGGCAGTTCTCCCGGGTTAAGGGGTCCCTGCTGCAGTTTCACCAGTAAAGAAAATTACTTGTTACAGTTCACTTGAAGGACCACATAAGCCATGCAGTGGTGCATGGAGGTATGGTGAGAGCATTTCTTTAGATACTGATTGATTTTTGTGGTTTAAAATCATAAATATGTTTATGTAGAATGATGAGGTAAATAATTTTTAGTGGACACACATACCCCCAACACATATGTATTTTCTATTTTTAACAGGAACGCCAAGAGGACATAAAGTGGAAGTTTGTAAGGGACATTGGTCCAGCGTGGTACAGAGTCATCGTGGGTTATTCTGTGGGGAGGTGACAGGGCCTGCCGTTCTCCAGATGGACAGTAAAAATCAACAGAATGCCATCAAAGACTACCTGGAGGGAGAATCGGAGGATATATTAAAGCAAGGAATCTCTCTGTGTAGTCTATGTATGTATGTGTGTGTACTGCATGTCAAGAACTGTTTATCTGATCATTCAGCTGCTCAGACTTTATAATATTTGGAGCATATCTTTTGTTAAACACAACCAGTCAAAAGTTTTTGAACAGTGAGATTTTTTAATGTTTTTAAAGAAATCTCTTCTGCTCATCAAGCCTGCATTTATTTAATCCGAAGTACAGCAAAAACAGTCCAATTTTAAAATATTTGTATAATATTTTGCTATTTAAAATAACAATTTTCTATATTTCTATTAAAATGAAATGTATTCCTGTGATTTCAAAGGTGACTTACTCCAGTCACATGATCCTTCATTCTAATATGCTGATTTGATGCTCAATAAACATTTTATAATTAAGTTGGCTTGAGAAAGCCAACTTACTGATCTACTATTTAAACTTATTATTATTATTAAGTTGGCTTGAGAAAGCCAACTTACTGATCTACTATTTAAACTTATTATTATTATTATTAAGTTGGCTTGAGAAAGCCAACTTACTGATCTACTATTTAAACTTATTATTAAGTTGGCTTGAGAAAGCCAACTTACTGATCTACTATTTAAACTTATTAAGTTGGCTTGAGAAAGCCAACTTACTGATCTACTATTTAAACTTATTAAGTTGGCTTGAGAAAGCCAACTTACTGATCTACTATTTAAACTTATTATTAAGTTGGCTTGAGAAAGCCAACTTACTGATCTACTATTTAAACTTATTATTATTATTATTATTCTTCTGAGACTAAATTTCTGACTGCTACTCCTCCTAGAGCTTTAACTCTACAGACTCCAAACTCAGCCCAGCTCTTCAGACTGATCTGACTCGAGTTGCTATATCTTTTTAGACTGATTGGACTTACGATTTTCATAAAAATGAACATTAAAAATCATAAAAATCCCATAGACTTACATTGAAAAGCCTCTGCTCATCTGAACATTCCGTAAACTCCAACTGTCAAAAATTCAAATCTAAACACACTGAAGCCCATTACACTCAATCAGACATGCCTTCTTTGTACTATTACTAACCCTTTCAAACTTATTCAGACGCATCTATCTATCTATCTATCAATCTATCTATCTATTATCTATCTATCTATCATCTGACTGTTTCTATCTATCTATCTATCTATCTATCTATCTATCTATCTATCTATCTAGCTATCTATCTATCTATCATCTGACTGTTTCTATCTATCTATCTATCTATCTATCTATCTATCTATCTATCTATCTATCTATCTAATCCATCTTGACTGCTTCTATCTATCTATCTATCTATCTATCTATCTATCTATCTATCTATCGTCTGACTATTTCTATCTATCTATCTATCTATCTATCTATCTATCTTTCATCTGACTGCTTCTATCTATCATCTATCTATCACTATCTATCTATCTATCTATCTATCTATCTATCTATCTATCTATCTATCTATCATCTGACTGTTCTATCTATCTATCTATCTATCTATCTATCTATCTATCTATCTATCTATCTATCTATCTATCATCTGACTGCTTCTATTCTATCTATCTATCTATCTATCTATCTATCTATCTATCTATCTATCTATCTATCTATTATCTATCTATCTATCTATCTATCATCTGACTGCTTCTATCTATCTATCTATCTATCTATCTATCTATCTATCTATCTATCTATCTATCTATCTATCATCTGACTGTTTCTATCTATCTATCTATCTATCTATCTATCTATCTATCTATCTATCTATCTATCTATCTATCTATCTATCTATCTATCTATTCATCTGACTGCTTCTATCTATCTATCTATCTATCTATCTATCTATCTACTATCTATCTATCTATCATCTGACTGTTCTATCTATCTATCTATCTATCTATCTATCTATCTATCTATCTATCTATCTATCTATCTATCTATCTATCTATCTATCTATCTTTCATCTGACTGCTTCTATCTATCTATCTATCTATCTATCTATCTATCTATCTATCTATCTATCTATCTATCTATCATCTGACTGCTTCTATCTATCTATCTATCTATCTATCTATCTATCTATCTATCTATCTATCATCTGACTGTTATCTATCTATCTATCTATCTATCTATCTATCTATCTATCTATCTATCTATCTATCTATCTATCATCTGACTGCTTCTATCTATCTATCTATCTATCTATCTATCTATCTATCTATCTATCTATCTATCTATCTATCTATCATCTGACTGTTTCTATCTATCTATCTATCTATCTATCTATCTATCTATCTATCTATCTTCATCTGACTGCTTCTATCTATCTATCTATCTATCTATCTATCTATCTATCTATCTATCTCTATCTATCATCTGACTGTTTCTATCTATCTATCTATCTATCTATCTATCTATCTATCTATCTATCTATCTATCTATCTATCTATCTATCATCTGACTGCTTCTATCTATCTATCTATCTATCTATCTATCTATCTATCTATCTATCTATCTATCTATCTATCTATCTATCATCTGACTGTTTCTATCTATCTATCTATCTATCTATCTATCTATCTATCTATCTATCTATCTATCTATCTATCTATCTATCTATCATCTGACTGCTTCTATCTATCTATCTATCTATCTATCTATCTATCTATCTATCTATCTATCTATCTATCTATCATCTGACTGTTTCTATCTATCTATCTATCTATCTATCTATCTATCTATCTATCTATCTATCTATCTTTCATCTGACTGCTTCTATCTATCTATCTATCTATCTATCTATCTATCTATCTATCTATCTATCTATCTATCTATCTATCTATCTATCTATCTATCTATCTATCATCTGACTGCTTCTATCTATCTATCTATCTATCTATCTATCTATCTATCTATCTATCTATCATCTGACTGTTTCTATCTATCTATCTATCTATCTATCTATCTATCTATCTATCTATCTATCATCTGACTGCTTCTATCTATCTATCTATCTATCTATCTATCTATCTATCTATCTATCTATCTATCTATCTATCATCTGACTGTTTCTATCTATCTATCTATCTATCTATCTATCTATCTATCTATCTATCTATCTATCTATCTATCTATCTTTCATCTGACTGCTTCTATCTATCTATTCTATCTATCTATCTATCTATCTATCATCTGACTGTTTCTATCTATCTATCTATCTATCTATCTATCTATCTATCTATCTATCTATCTATCTATCTATCTATCTATCTATCTATCTATCATCTGACTGCTTCTATCTATCTATCTATCTATCTATCTATCTATCTATCTATCTATCTATCTATCTATCTATCATCTGACTGTTTCTATCTATCTATCTATCTATCTATCTATCATCTGACTGTTTCTATCTATCTATCTATCTATCTATCTATCTATCTATCTATCTATCTATCTATCTATCATCTGACTGCTTCTATCTATCTATCTATCTATCTATCTATCTATCTATCTATCTATCTATCATCTGACTGTTTCTATCTATCTATCTATCTATCTATCTATCTATCTATCTATCGTCTGACTATTTCTATCTATCTATCTATCTATCTATCTATCTATCTATCTATCTATCTATCTATCTATCTATCTATCTATCCTAGCAACATGCTAATAATGTTAGAAACATGCTAGTTACTTGTTAATCATGCTAGCGACATGCTAGTCACATGCTAATCATGCTAGAAACATGCTAGTGACATGCTAGTAACTTGCTAATCATGCTAGTCACTTGCTAATTATGCTAGTGACATGCTAGTAATTTGCTAATCATGCTAGAAACATGCTAGCGACCTGCTAGTAACATACTAATCATGCAAAAAACATGTTAGAGACATGCTAGTCACTTGCTAATCATGCTAGAAACATGCTAGTCACTCGCTTATCATACTAGAAACATGCTAGAGACATGCTAGTCACTTGTTAATCATGCTAGTGACATGCTAGTAACATGCTAATCATGCTAGAAACATGCTAGCGACATGCTAGTAACTTCCTAATCATGCTAAAAACATGCTAGCAACATGCTAGTAACTAGCTTATTGTGCTAGAAACATGCTAGTAACTTTGCTAATCATGCTAATGACATCCTAGTAACTAGCTTATCATGCTAGCAATATGCTAATCACTTGTTTTATTAAACTTCTTAAACTTTTCAAACTTTTTAAACTTTTCAAACTTTCTAAACTTTTCAAACTTTCTGTTCAGTCTTTCTCAAGCCAACTTAAAGTTTGTCTTGACGAACTTTTTTATCTAGTTATTATTATTCTTCTGAGACTAAATTTCTGACTGCTACTCCTCCTAGAGCTTTAACTCTACAGACTCCAAACTCAGCCCAGCTCTTCAGACTGATCTGACTCGAGTTGCTATATCTTTTTAGACTGATTGGACTTACGGTTTTCATAAAAATGAAGATTAAAAATCATAAAAATCCCATAGACTTACATTGAAAAGCCTCTGCTCATCTGAACATTCCGTAAACTCCAACTGTCAAAAATTCAAATCTAAACACACTGAAGCCCATTACACTCAATCAGACATGCCTTCTTTGTACTATTACTAACCCTTTCAAACTTATTCAGACGCATCTATCTATCTATCTATCTATCTATCTATCTATCTATCTATCTATCTATCTATCTATCTATCTATCTATCATCTGACTGTTTCTATCTATCTATCTATCTATCTATCTACCTATCTATCTATCTATCTATCTATCTATCTATCTATCTATCTATCTATCTATCTATCTATCTATCATCTGACTGCTTCTATCTATCTATCTATCTATCTATCTATCTATCTATCTATCTATCATCTGACTGCTTCTATCTATCTATCTATCTATCTATCTATCTATCTATCTATCTATCTATCTATCTATCTATCGTCTGACTATTTCTATCTATCTATCTATCTATCTATCTATCTATCTATCGTCTGACTGTTTCTATCTATCTATCTATCTATCTATCTATCTATCTATCTATCTATCTATCTATCTATCTATCTATCTATCTATCTATCTATCTATCGTCTGACTATTTCTATCTATCTATCTATCTATCTATCTATCTATCTATCTATCTATCTATCATCTGACTGCTTCTATCTATCTATCTATCTATCTATCTATCTATCTATCTATCTATCATCTGACTGTTTCTATATATCTATCTATCTATCTATCTATCTATCTATCTATCTATCTATCTATCTATCTATCTATCGTCTGACTATTTCTATCTATCTATCTATCTATCTATCTATCTATCTATCATCTGACAATTTCTATCTATCTATCTATCTATCTATCTATCATCTGACAATTTCTATCTATCTATCTATCTATCTATCTATCTATCTATCTATCTATCTATCTATCTATCGTCTGACTATTTCTATCTATCTATTTATCTATCTATCTATCTATCTATCTATCTATCTATCTATCTATCTATCATCTGACAATTTCTATCTATCTATCTATCTATCTATCTATCTATCTATCTATCATCTGACAATTTCTATCTATCTATCTATCTATCTATCTATCTATCTATCTATCTATCTATCTATCTATCTATCTATCTATCTATCTATCTATCGTCTGACTATTTCTTTCTATCTATCTATCTATCTATCTATCATCTGACAATTTCTATCTATCTATCTATCTATCTATCTATCCTAGCAACATGCTAATAATGTTAGAAACATGCTAGTAACTTGTTAATCATGCTAGCGACATGCTAGTCACTTGCTAATCATGCTAGAAACATGCTAGCGACATGCTAGTCACTCGCTAATCATGCTAAAAACATGCTAGTCACTTGCTAATCATGCTAAAAACATGCTAGCGACATGCTAGTCACTTACTAATCATGCTAGAAACATGCTAGCGACATGCTAGTCACTCGCTAATCATGCTAAAAACATGCTAGTCACTTGCTAATCATGCTAGAAACATGCTAGCGACATGCTAGTCACTCGCTAATCATGCTAGTGACATGCTAGTCACTTGCTAATCATGCTAGAAACATGCTAGCAACATGCTAGTAACTTGCTAATCATGCTAGTGACATGCCTGTCACTGGCTAATCATGCTAGAAACATGCTAGCGACATGCTAGTCACTCGCTAATCATGCTAAAAACATGCTAGCGACATGCTAGTAACTTGCTAATCATGCTAAAAAAATGCTAGTGACATGCTAGTCACTTGCTAATCATGCTAAAAACATGCTAGTGACATGCTAATCACTCGCTAATCATGCTAGTAACTAGCTTATCATGCTAGAAACATGTTAGTAACTTTGCTAATCATGCTAATGACATGCTAGTCACTTGCTTTATTAAACTTCTTAAACTTTTCAAACTTTCTAAACTTTTCAAACTTTCTGTTCAGGCTTTCTCAAGCCAACTTAAAGTTTGTCTTGACGAACTTTTTTATCTAGTTATTATTATTATTATTCTTTTTCTGAGACTAAAATTTCTGACTCTAACTCCTCCTAGAGCTTTAACTCTACAGACTTCAAACTCAGCCCAGCTCTTCAGACTGATCTCGCCGGGTGTGCTATATCTTTTCTAACTGATCAGACTTATGGTTTTCATAAAAATGAAGATTAAAAATCATAAAAATCCCATAGACTTTTATTGACGGAATGTTCAGATGAGCCAAGCTCCAACTGTCAAAATTCAAAACTAAACAAACTAAACCCCATTAGACTCAATCAAGCTTCGCTTCTATGTACTATTTCTAATCCATTTAAACTCATTCAAACTCATCTATCTAATATTTCTAATCTATCTATCTATCTATCTATCTATCTATCTATCTATCATCTGACTCTATCTATCTATCTATCTATCTATCTATCTATCTATCTATCTATCTCCAGACTGTTTCTTTCTATCTATCTATCTATCTATCTATCTATCTATCTATCTATCTATCTATCTATCTATCTATCTATCTATCTATCTCCAGACTTTCTTTCTATCTATCTATCTATCTATCCTAGCAACATGCTAATAATGTTAGAAACATGCTAGTCACTCGCTAATCATACTAAAAACATGCTAGCGACATGCTAGTCACTCGCTAATCATACTAAAAACATGCTAGCGACATGCTAGTCCTCGCTAATCATGCTAAAAACATGCTAGCGACATGCTAGTAACTCGCTAATCATGCTAAAAACATGCGAGCGACATGCTAGTAACTCGCTAATCATGCTAGAAACATGCTAGCGACATGCTAGTCACTCGCTAATCATGCTAGAAACATGCTAGCGAAATGCTAGTCACTCGCTAATCATGCTAGAAACATGCTAGCGACATGCTAGTCACTCGCTAATCATGCTAAAAACATGCTAGCGACATGCTAGTCACTCGCTAATCATGCTAGAAATATGCTAACGACATGCTAGTAACTCGCTAATCATGCTAGCAACATGCTATTTACTTGCTAATCATGCTAGAAACATGCTAGCGACATGCTAGTCACCGGCTAATCATGCTAAAAACATGGTAGCGACATGCTAGTCACTTGCTAATCATGCTAAAAACATGCTAGTGACATGCTAGTCATTTGCTAATCATGCTAGAAACATGCTAGCGACATGCTAGTCACTCGCTAATCATGCTAAAAACATGCTAGTGAAATGCTAGTGACATGCTAGTCACATGCTAATCATGCTAGAAACATGCTAGTGACATGCTAGTAACTTGCTAATCATGCTACTGACATGCTAGTCACTTGCTAATCATGCTAGAAACATGCTAGCGACATGCTAGTAACTTGCTTATCATGCTAGTGACATGATAGTCACTTGCTAATCGTGCTAGAAAAATGCTAACGACATGCTAGTCACTCGCTAATCATGCTAAAAACATATTAGTGACATGCTAGTCACTTGCTAATCATGCTAAAAACATGCTAGCAACATGCTAGTCATTTGCTAATCATGCTAGAAACATGCTAGCGACATGCTAGTCCTCGCTAATCATGCTAAAAACATGCTAGCGACATGCTAGTAACTCGCTAATCATGCTAAAAACATGCTAGCGACATGCTAGTCACTCGCTAATCATGCTAAAAACATGCTAGCGACATGCTAGTAACTCGCTAATCATGCTAAAAACATGCTAGCGACATGCTAGTAACTCGCTAATCATGCTAAAAACATGCTAGCGACATGCTAGTCACTCGCTAATCATGCTAAAAACATGCTAGCGAAATGCTAGTAACTCGCTAATCATGCTAGAAACATGCTAGCGACATGCTAGTCACTCGCTAATCATGCTAAAAACATGCTAGTGACATGATAGTCACTTGCTAATCATGCTAGAAAAATGCTAACGACATGCTAGTCACTCGCTAATCATGCTAAAAACATTAGTGACATGCTAGTCACTTGCTAATCATGCTAAAAACATGCTAGCAACATGCTAGTCATTTGCTAATCATGCTAGAAACATGCTAGCGACATGCTAGTCACTCGCTAATCATGCTAAAAACATGCTAGTCACTTGCTAATCATGCTAGAAACATGCTAGCGACATGCTAGTCACTCGCTAATCATGTTAAAAACATGCTATCGACATGCTAGTCACTCGCTAATCATGCTAGAAACATGCTAGCGACATGCTAGTCACTTGCTAATCATGCTAGAAACATGCTAGCGACATGCTAGTCACTCGCTAATCATGCTAAAAACATGCTAGTCACTTGCTAATCATGCTAAAAACATGCTAGCGACATGCTAGTCACTCGCTAATCATGCTAGAAACATGCTAGCGACATGCTAGTCACTTGCTAATCATGCTAGTGACATGCTAGTCACTTGCTAATCATGCTAGAAAAATGCTAACGACATGCTAGTCACTCGCTAATCATGCTAAAAACATGCTAGTCACTTGCTAATCATGCTAGAAACATGCTAGCGACATGCTAGTCACTCGCTAATCATGTTAAAAACATGCTAGCGACATGCTAGTCACTCGCTAATCATGCTAGAAACATGCTAGCGACATGCTAGTAACTTGCTAATCATGCTAGTGACATGCTAGTCACTTGCTAATCATGCTAGAAACATGCTAGCGACATGCTAGTAACTTGCTAATCATGCTAGTGACATGCTAGTCACTTGCTAATCATGCTAAAAACATGCTAGCGACATGCTAGTCACTTGCTAATCATGCTAGCGTCGTGCTAGTCACTCGCTAATCATGTTAGAAACATGCTAGCGACATGCTAGTAACTTGCTAATCATGCTAGTGACATGCTAGTCACTTGCTAATCATGCTAGAAACATGCTAGCGACATGCTAGTAACTTGCTAATCATGCTAGTGACATGCTAGTCACTTGCTAATCATGCTAGAAACATGCTAGCGACATGCTAGTCACTCGCTAATCATGCTAAAAACATGCTAGTCACTTGCTAATCATGCTAGAAACATGCTAGCGACATGCTAGTCACTCGCTAATCATGTTAAAAACATGCTAGCGACATGCTAGTCACTTGCTAATCATGCTAAAAACATGCTAGCGACATGCTAGTCACTTGCTAATCATGCTAGCGTCGTGCTAGTCACTCGCTAATCATGTTAGAAACATGCTAGCGACATGCTAGTAACTTGCTAATCATGCTAGTGACATGCTAGTCACTTGCTAATCATGCTAGAAACATGCTAGCGACATGCTAGTAACTTGCTAATCATGCTAGTGACATGCTAGTCACTTGCTAATCATGCTAGAAACATGCTAGCGACATGCTAGTCACTCGCTAATCATGCTAAAAACATGCTAGTCACTTGCTAATCATGCTAGAAACATGCTAGCGACATGCTAGTCACTCACTAATCATGTTAAAAACATGCTAGCGACATGCTAGTCACTCGCTAATCATGCTAGAAACATGCTAGCGACATGCTAGTAACTTGCTAATCATGCTAGTGACATGCTAGTCACTTGCTAATCATGCTAGAAACATGCTAGCGACATGCTAGTAACTTGCTAATCATGCTAGTGACATGCTAGTCACTTGCTAATCATGCTAAAAACATGCTAGCGACATGCTAGTCACTTGCTAATCATGCTAGCGTCGTGCTAGTCACTCGCTAATCATGTTAGAAACATGCTAGCGACATGCTAGTAACTTGCTAATCATGCTAGTGACATGCTAGTCACTTGCTAATCATGCTAGTGACATGCCAGTCAATTGTTAATCATGCTAAAAACTTGCTAGTGACATGCTAGTCACTCGCTAATCATGCTAAAAACATGCTAGTGACATGCTAGTCACTTGCTAATCATGCTAGAAACATGCTAGCGACATGCTAGTCACTCACTAATCATGCTAAAAACATGCTAGTGACATGCTAGTCACTTGCTAATCATGCTAGAAAAATGCTAACGACATGCTAGTCACTTGCTAATCATGCTAGAAACATGCTAGCGACATGCTAGTCACTTGTTAATCATGCTAGAAACATGCTAGCGACATGCTAGTAACTTGCTAATCATGCTAGCGACATGCTAGTCAATTGCTAATCATGCTAGAAACATGCTAGCGACATGCTAGTCAATCGCTAATCATGCTAAAAACATGCTAGTCACTTGCTAATCATGCTAGAAACATGGTAGCGACATGCTAGTCATTCGCTAATCATGATAAAAACATGCTAGTGACATGCTAGTCACTTGCTAATCATGCTAGAAACATGCTAGCGACATGCTAGTCAATCGCTAATCATGCTAGTGACATGCTAGTCACTTGCTAATCATGCTAGAAACATGCTAGCGACATGCTAGTCACTCGCTAATCATGCTAAAAACTTGCTAGTGACATGTTAGTCACTCACTAATCATGCTAAAAACATGCTAGCGACATGCTAGTCACCCGCTAATCATGCTAAAAACATGCTAGCGACATGCTAGTCACTCGCTAATCATGCTAAAAACATGCTAGTCACTTGCTAATCATGCTAAAAACATGCTAGCGACATGCTAGTCACTCGCTAATCATGCTAGAAACATGCTAGCGACATGCTAGTCAATCGCTAATCATGCTAGTGACATGCTAGTCACTTGCTAATCATGCTAGAAACATGCTAGCGACATGCTAGTCACTTGCTAATCATGCTAGTGACATGCTAGTCACTTGCTAATCATGCTAAAAACATGCTAGTCACTTGCTAATCATGCTAAAAACATGCTAGCGACATGCTAGTCACTCGCTAATCATGCTAAAAACATGCTAGCGACATGCTAGTCACTCGCTAATCATGCTAGTGACATGCTAGTCACTTGCTAATCATGCTAGTGACATGCCAGTCAATTGTTAATCATGCTAAAAACTTGCTAGTGACATGCTAGTCACTCGCTAATCATGCTAAAAACATGCTAGTGACATGCTAGTCACTTGCTAATCATGCTAGAAACATGCTAGCGACATGCTAGTCACTCACTAATCATGCTAAAAACATGCTAGTGACATGCTAGTCACTTGCTAATCATGCTAGAAAAATGCTAACGACATGCTAGTCACTTGCTAATCATGCTAGAAACATGCTAGCGACATGCTAGTCAATCGCTAATCATGCTAAAAACATGCTAGTGACATGCTAGCGACATGCTAGTCATTCGCTAATCATGATAAAAACATGCTAGTGACATGCTAGTCACTTGCTAATCATGCTATAAACATGCTAGCGACATGCTAGTCACTTGCTAATCATGCTAGAAACATGCTAGCGACATGCTAGTCACCCGCTAATCATGCTAAAAACATGCTAGCGACATGCTAGTCACTCGCTAATCATGCTAAAAACATGCTAGTCACTTGCTAATCATGCTAAAAACATGCTAGCGACATGCTAGTCACTCGCTAATCATGCTAGAAACATGCTAGCGACATGCTAGTCACTTGCTAATCATGCTAGTGACATGCTAGTCACTTGCTAATCATGCTAGAAACATGCTAGCGACATGCTAGTCACTTGCTAATCATGCTAGAAACATGCTAGCGACATGCTAGTAACTTGCTAATCATGCTAGCGACATGCTAGTCAATTGCTAATCATGCTAGAAACATGCTAGCGACATGCTAGTCAATCGCTAATCATGCTAAAAACATGCTAGTCACTTGCTAATCATGCTAGAAACATGGTAGCGACATGCTAGTCATTCGCTAATCATGATAAAAACATGCTAGTGACATGCTAGTCACTTGCTAATCATGCTAGAAACATGCTAGCGACATGCTAGTCAATCGCTAATCATGCTAGTGACATGCTAGTCACTTGCTAATCATGCTAGAAACATGCTAGCGACATGCTAGTCACTCGCTAATCATGCTAAAAACTTGCTAGTGACATGTTAGTCACTCACTAATCATGCTAAAAACATGCTAGCGACATGCTAGTCACCCGCTAATCATGCTAAAAACATGCTAGCGACATGCTAGTCACTCGCTAATCATGCTAAAAACATGCTAGTCACTTGCTAATCATGCTAAAAACATGCTAGCGACATGCTAGTATCTTGCTAATCATGCTAGTGACATGCTAGTCACTTGCTAATCATGCTAGAAACATGCTAGCGACATGCTAATCACTCGCTAATCATGCTAAAAACATGCTAGTCACTTGCTAATTATGCTAAAAACATGCTAGCGACATGCTAGTCACTTGCTAATCATGCTATAAACATGCTAGCGACATGCTAGTCACTCGCTAATCATGCTAAAAACATGCTAGTCACTTGCTAATCATGCTAAAAACATGCTAGCGACATGCTAGTATCTTGCTAATCATGCTAGTGACATGCTAGTCACTTGCTAATCATGCTAGAAACATGCTAGCGACATGCTAATCACTCGCTAATCATGCTAAAAACATGCTAGTCACTTGCTAATTATGCTAAAAACATGCTAGCGACATGCTAGTCACTTGCTAATCATGCTAGAAACATGCTAGCGACATGCTAGTCACCCGCTAATCATGCTAAAAACATGCTAGCGACATGCTAGTCACTCGCTAATCATGCTAAAAACATGCTAGTCACTTGCTAATCATGCTAAAAACATGCTAGCGACATGCTAGTCACTCGCTAATCATGCTAGAAACATGCTAGCGACATGCTAGTCACTTGCTAATCATGCTAGTGACATGCTAGTCACTTGCTAATCATGCTAGAAACATGCTAGCGACATGCTAGTCACTTGCTAATCATGCTAGAAACATGCTAGCGACATGCTAGTAACTTGCTAATCATGCTAGCGACATGCTAGTCAATTGCTAATCATGCTAGAAACATGCTAGCGACATGCTAGTCAATCGCTAATCATGCTAAAAACATGCTAGTCACTTGCTAATCATGCTAGAAACATGGTAGCGACATGCTAGTCATTCGCTAATCATGATAAAAACATGCTAGTGACATGTTAGTCACTTGCTAATCATGCTAGAAACATGCTAGCGACATGCTAGTCACTTGTTAATCATGCTAGAAACATGCTAGCGACATGCTAGTAACTTGCTAATCATGCTAGTGACATGCTAGTCACTTGCTAATCATGCTAGAAACATGCTAGCGACATGCTAGTCACTTGCTAATCATGCTAGCGTCGTGCTAGTCACTCGCTAATCATGTTAGAAACATGCTAGCGACATGCTAGTAACTTGCTAATCATGCTAGCGACATGCTAGTCAATCGCTAATCATGCTAAAAACATGCTAGTCACTTGCTAATCATGCTAGAAACATGGTAGCGACATGCTAGTCATTCGCTAATCATGATAAAAACATGCTAGTGACATGCTAGTCACTTGCTAATCATGCTAGAAACATGCTAGCGACATGCTAGTCAATCGCTAATCATGCTAGTGACATGCTAGTCACTTGCTAATCATGCTAGAAACATGCTAGCGACATGCTAGTCACTCGCTAATCATGCTAAAAACTTGCTAGTGACATGTTAGTCACTCACTAATCATGCTAAAAACATGCTAGCGACATGCTAGTCACCCGCTAATCATGCTAAAAACATGCTAGCGACATGCTAGTCACTCGCTAATCATGCTAAAAACATGCTAGTCACTCGCTAATCATGCTAAAAACATGCTAGTCACTTGCTAATCATGCTAAAAACATGCTAGCGACATGCTAGTATCTTGCTAATCATGCTAGTGACATGCTAGTCACTTGCTAATCATGCTAGAAACATGCTAGTGACATGCTAGTCACTTGCTAATCATGCTAGAAACATGCTAGCGACATGCTAGTCAATCGCTAATCATGCTAGTGACATGCTAGTCACTTGCTAATCATGCTAGAAACATGCTAGCGACATGCTAGTCACTCGCTAATCATGTTAAAAACATGCTAGCGACATGCTAGTCACTCGCTAATCATGTTAAAAACATGCTAGCAACATGCTAGTCACTCGCTAATCATGCTAAAAACATGTTAGTGACATGCTAGTCACTCGATAATCGTGCTAAAACATGCTAGCGTCATGCTAGTCACTCGCTAATCGTGCTAAAACATGCTAGCGACATGCTAGTCACTCGCTAATCATGCTAGAAACATGCTAGCGACATGCTAGTAACTTGCTAATCATGCTAGTGACATGCTAGTCACTTGCTAATCATGCTAGAAACATGCTAGCGACATGCTAGTCACTCGCTAATCATGCTAAAAACATGCTAGTCACTTGCTAATCCTGCTAAAAACATGCTAGTGACATGCTAGTCACTCGGTAATCGTGCTAAAACATGCTAGCGACATGCTAGTCACTCGCTAATCATGCTAAAAACATGCTAGCGACATGCTAGTCACTCGCTAATCATGCTAAAAACATGCTAGTCACTCGCTAATCATGCTAAAAACATGCTAGTCACTTGCTAATCATGCTAAAAACATGCTAGTGACATGCTAGTCACTCGGTAATCGTGCTAAAACATGCTAGCGACATGCTAGTCACTCGCTAATCATGCTAAAAACATGCTAGCGACATGCTAGTCACTCGCTAATCATGCTAAAAACATGCTAGTCACTCGCTAATCATGCTAAAAACATGCTAGTCACTTGCTAATCATGCTAAAAACATGCTAGTGACATGCTAGTCACTCGGTAATCGTGCTAAAACATGCTAGCGACATGCTAGTCATTCGCTAATCATGATAAAAACATGCTAGTGACATGCTAGTCACTTGCTAATCATGCTAGAAACATGCTAGCGACATGCTAGTCAATCGCTAATCATGCTAGTGACATGCTAGTCACTTGCTAATCATGCTAGAAACATGCTAGCGACATGCTAGTCACTCGCTAATCATGCTAAAAACTTGCTAGTGACATGTTAGTCACTCACTAATCATGCTAAAAACATGCTAGCGACATGCTAGTCACCCGCTAATCATGCTAAAAACATGCTAGCGACATGCTAGTCACTCGCTAATCATGCTAAAAACATGCTAGTCACTCGCTAATCATGCTAAAAACATGCTAGTCACTTGCTAATCATGCTAAAAACATGCTAGCGACATGCTAGTATCTTGCTAATCATGCTAGTGACATGCTAGTCACTTGCTAATCATGCTAGAAACATGCTAGTGACATGCTAGTCACTTGCTAATCATGCTAGAAACATGCTAGCGACATGCTAGTCAATCGCTAATCATGCTAGTGACATGCTAGTCACTTGCTAATCATGCTAGAAACATGCTAGCGACATGCTAGTCACTCGCTAATCATGTTAAAAACATGCTAGCGACATGCTAGTCACTCGCTAATCATGTTAAAAACATGCTAGCAACATGCTAGTCACTCGCTAATCATGCTAAAAACATGTTAGTGACATGCTAGTCACTCGATAATCGTGCTAAAACATGCTAGCGACATGCTAGTCACTCGCTAATCGTGCTAAAACATGCTAGCGACATGCTAGTCACTCGCTAATCATGCTAGAAACATGCTAGCGACATGCTAGTAACTTGCTAATCATGCTAGTGACATGCTAGTCACTTGCTAATCATGCTAGAAACATGCTAGCGACATGCTAGTCACTCGCTAATCATGCTAAAAACATGCTAGTCACTTGCTAATCCTGCTAAAAACATGCTAGCGACATGCTAGTCACTCGCTAATCATGCTAGAAACATGCTAGCGACATGCTAGTAACTTGCTAATCATGCTAGTGACATGCTAGTCACTTGCTAATCATGCTAGAAACATGCTAGCGACATGCTAGTCACTCGCTAATCATGCTAAAAACATGCTAGTCACTTGCTAATCCTGCTAAAAACATGCTAGTGACATGCTAGTCACTCGGTAATCGTGCTAAAACATGCTAGCGACATGCTAGTCACTCGCTAATCATGCTAAAAACATGCTAGCGACATGCTAGTCACTCGCTAATCATGCTAAAAACATGCTAGTCACTCGCTAATCATGCTAAAAACATGCTAGTCACTTGCTAATCATGCTAAAAACATGCTAGTGACATGCTAGTCACTCGGTAATCGTGCTAAAACATGCTAGCGACATGCTAGTCACTCGCTAATCATGCTAAAAACATGCTAGCGACATGCTAGTCACTCGCTAATCATGCTAGTGACATGCTAGTCACTTGCTAATCATGCTAGAAACATGCTAGCGACATGCTAGTCACTTGCTAATCATGCTAGAAACATGCTAGCGACATGCTAGTAACTTGCTAATCATGCTAGCGACATGCTAGTCAATTGCTAATCATGCTAGAAACATGCTAGCGACATGCTAGTCAATCGCTAATCATGCTAAAAACATGCTAGTCACTTGCTAATCATGCTAGAAACATGGTAGCGACATGCTAGTCATTCGCTAATCATGATAAAAACATGCTAGTGACATGCTAGTCACTTGCTAATCATGCTAGAAACATGCTAGCGACATGCTAGTCACTTGTTAATCATGCTAGAAACATGCTAGCGACATGCTAGTAACTTGCTAATCATGCTAGTGACATGCTAGTCACTTGCTAATCATGCTAGAAACATGCTAGCGACATGCTAGTCACTTGCTAATCATGCTAGCGTCGTGCTAGTCACTCGCTAATCATGTTAGAAACATGCTAGCGACATGCTAGTAACTTGCTAATCATGCTAGCGACATGCTAGTCAATCGCTAATCATGCTAAAAACATGCTAGTCACTTGCTAATCATGCTAGAAACATGGTAGCGACATGCTAGTCATTCGCTAATCATGATAAAAACATGCTAGTGACATGCTAGTCACTTGCTAATCATGCTAGAAACATGCTAGCGACATGCTAGTCAATCGCTAATCATGCTAGTGACATGCTAGTCACTTGCTAATCATGCTAGAAACATGCTAGCGACATGCTAGTCACTCGCTAATCATGCTAAAAACTTGCTAGTGACATGTTAGTCACTCACTAATCATGCTAAAAACATGCTAGCGACATGCTAGTCACCCGCTAATCATGCTAAAAACATGCTAGCGACATGCTAGTCACTCGCTAATCATGCTAAAAACATGCTAGTCACTCGCTAATCATGCTAGCGACATGCTAGTCACTCGCTAATCATGCTAAAAACTTGCTAGTGACATGTTAGTCACTCACTAATCATGCTAAAAACATGCTAGCGACATGCTAGTCACCCGCTAATCATGCTAAAAACATGCTAGCGACATGCTAGTCACTCGCTAATCATGCTAAAAACATGCTAGTCACTCGCTAATCATGCTAAAAACATGCTAGTCACTTGCTAATCATGCTAAAAACATGCTAGCGACATGCTAGTATCTTGCTAATCATGCTAGTGACATGCTAGTCACTTGCTAATCATGCTAGAAACATGCTAGTGACATGCTAGTCACTTGCTAATCATGCTAGAAACATGCTAGCGACATGCTAGTCAATCGCTAATCATGCTAGTGACATGCTAGTCACTTGCTAATCATGCTAGAAACATGCTAGCGACATGCTAGTCACTCGCTAATCATGTTAAAAACATGCTAGCGACATGCTAGTCACTCGCTAATCATGTTAAAAACATGCTAGCAACATGCTAGTCACTCGCTAATCATGCTAAAAACATGTTAGTGACATGCTAGTCACTCGATAATCGTGCTAAAACATGCTAGCGACATGCTAGTCACTCGCTAATCGTGCTAAAACATGCTAGCGACATGCTAGTCACTCGCTAATCATGCTAGAAACATGCTAGCGACATGCTAGTAACTTGCTAATCATGCTAGTGACATGCTAGTCACTTGCTAATCATGCTAGAAACATGCTAGCGACATGCTAGTCACTCGCTAATCATGCTAAAAACATGCTAGTCACTTGCTAATCCTGCTAAAAACATGCTAGTGACATGCTAGTCACTCGGTAATCGTGCTAAAACATGCTAGCGACATGCTAGTCACTCGCTAATCATGCTAAAAACATGCTAGCGACATGCTAGTCACTCGCTAATCATGCTAAAAACATGCTAGTCACTCGCTAATCATGCTAAAAACATGCTAGTCACTTGCTAATCATGCTAAAAACATGCTAGTGACATGCTAGTCACTCGGTAATCGTGCTAAAACATGCTAGCGACATGCTAGTCACTCGCTAATCATGCTAAAAACATGCTAGCGACATGCTAGTCACTCGCTAATCATGCTAAAAACATGCTAGTCACTCGCTAATCATGCTAAAAACATGCTAGTCACTTGCTAATCATGCTAAAAACATGCTAGTGACATGCTAGTCACTCGGTAATCGTGCTAAAACATGCTAGCGACATGCTAGTCATTCGCTAATCATGATAAAAACATGCTAGTGACATGCTAGTCACTTGCTAATCATGCTAGAAACATGCTAGCGACATGCTAGTCAATCGCTAATCATGCTAGTGACATGCTAGTCACTTGCTAATCATGCTAGAAACATGCTAGCGACATGCTAGTCACTCGCTAATCATGCTAAAAACTTGCTAGTGACATGTTAGTCACTCACTAATCATGCTAAAAACATGCTAGCGACATGCTAGTCACCCGCTAATCATGCTAAAAACATGCTAGCGACATGCTAGTCACTCGCTAATCATGCTAAAAACATGCTAGTCACTCGCTAATCATGCTAAAAACATGCTAGTCACTTGCTAATCATGCTAAAAACATGCTAGCGACATGCTAGTATCTTGCTAATCATGCTAGTGACATGCTAGTCACTTGCTAATCATGCTAGAAACATGCTAGTGACATGCTAGTCACTTGCTAATCATGCTAGAAACATGCTAGCGACATGCTAGTAACTTGCTAATCATGCTAGTGACATGCTAGTCACTTGCTAATCATGCTAGAAACATGCTAGCGACATGCTAGTCACTCGCTAATCATGCTAAAAACATGCTAGTCACTTGCTAATCCTGCTAAAAACATGCTAGTGACATGCTAGTCACTCGGTAATCGTGCTAAAACATGCTAGCGACATGCTAGTCACTCGCTAATCATGCTAAAAACATGCTAGCGACATGCTAGTCACTCGCTAATCATGCTAAAAACATGCTAGTCACTCGCTAATCATGCTAAAAACATGCTAGTCACTTGCTAATCATGCTAAAAACATGCTAGTGACATGCTAGTCACTCGGTAATCGTGCTAAAACATGCTAGCGACATGCTAGTCACTCGCTAATCATGCTAAAAACATGCTAGCGACATGCTAGTCACTCGCTAATCATGCTAAAAACATGCTAGTCACTCGCTAATCATGCTAAAAACATGCTAGTCACTTGCTAATCATGCTAAAAACATGCTAGTGACATGCTAGTCACTCGGTAATCGTGCTAAAACATGCTAGCGACATGCTAGTCACTCGCTAATCATGCTAAAAACATGCTAGCGACATGCTAGTCACTCGCTAATCATGCTAGAAACATGCTAGCGACATGCTAGTAACTTGCTAATCATGCTAGTGACATGCTAGTCACTTGCTAATCATGCTAAAAACATGCTAGTCACTCGCTAATCATGCTAAAAACATGCTAGTCACTTGCTAATCATGCTAAAAACATGCTAGCGACATGCTAATCACTCGCTAATCATGCAAAAACATGCTAGTCACTTGCTAATTATGCTAAAAACATGCTAGCGACATGCTAGTCACTTGCTAATCATGCTATAAACATGCTAGTGACATGCTATTCACTCGCTAATCATGCTAAAAACATGCTAGCGACATGCTAGTCACTTGCTAATCATGCTAGAAACATGCTAGCGACATGCTAGTCACTCGCTAATCATGCTAGAAACATGCTAGCGACATGCTAGTCACTCGCTAATCATGTTAAAAACATGCTAGCGACATGCTAGTCACTCGCTAATCATGCTAGAATCATGCTAGTGACATGCTAGTCACTTGCTAATCATGCTAGAAACATGCTAGCGACATGCTAATCACTCGCTAATCATGCTAAAAACATGCTAGTCACTTGCTAATTATGCTAAAAACATGCTAGTCACTTGCTAATCATGCTAAAAACATGCTAGCGACATGCTAATCACTCGCTAATCATGCTAAAAACATGCTAGTCACTTGCTAATTATGCTAAAAACATGCTAGTCACTTGCTAATCATGCTAAAAACATGCTAGCGACATGCTAGTCACTTGCTAATCATGCTAGCGACGTGCTAGTCACTCGCTAATCATGCTAGAAACATGCTAGCGACATGCTAGTATCTTGCTAATCATGCTAGTGACATGCTAGTCACTTGCTAATCATGCTAGAAACATGCTAGCGACATGCTAATCACTCGCTAATCATGCTAAAAACATGCTAGTCACTTGCTAATTATGCTAAAAACATGCTAGCGACATGCTAGTCACTTGCTAATCATGCTATAAACATGCTAGCGACATGCTAGTCACTTGCTAATCATGCTAGAAACATGCTAGCGACATGCTAGTAACTTGCTAATCATGCTAGTGACATGCTAGTCACTTGCTAATCATGCTAGTGACATGCTAGCGACATGCTAGTAACTTGCTAATCATGCTAGTGACATGCTAGTCACTCGCTAATCATGTTAGAAACATGCTAGCGACATGCTAATCACTCGCTAATCATGCTAAAAACATGCTAGTCACTTGCTAATCATGCTAGAAACATGCTAGCGACATGCTAGTCAATCGCTAATCATGCTAAAAACATGCTAGTCACTTGCTAATCATGCTAGAAACATGGTAGCGACATGCTAGCGACATGCTAGCGACATGCTAGCGACATGCTAATCATGCTAGTGACATGCCAGTCAATTGTTAATCATGCTAAAAACTTGCTAGTGACATGTTAGTCACTCACTAATCATGCTAGAAACATGCTAGCGACATGCTAGTAACTTGCTAATCATGCTAGTGACATGCTAGTCACTCGCTAATCATGTTAGAAACATGCTAGCGACATGCTAATCACTCGCTAATCATGCTAAAAACATGCTAGTCACTTGCTAATCATGCTAGAAACATGCTAGCGACATGCTAGTCAATCGCTAATCATGCTAAAAACATGCTAGTCACTTGCTAATCATGCTAGAAACATGGTAGCGACATGCTAGCGACATGCTAGCGACATGCTAGCGACATGCTAATCATGCTAGTGACATGCCAGTCAATTGTTAATCATGCTAAAAACTTGCTAGTGACATGTTAGTCACTCACTAATCATGCTAAAAACATGCTAGCGACATGCTAGTCACCCGCTAATCATGCTAAAAACATGCTAGCGACATGCTAGTCACTCGCTAATCATGCTAAAAACATGCTAGTCACTTGCTAATCATGCTAAAAACATGCTAGCGACATGCTAGTCACTCGCTAATCATGCTAGAAACATGCTAGCGACATGCTAGTCACTTGCTAATCATGCTAGTGACATGCTAGTCACTTGCTAATCATGCTAGAAACATGTTAGCGACATGCTAGTCACTCGCTAATCATGCTAAAAACATGCTAGTCACTTGCTAATCATGCTAAAAACATGACTATCTATCTATCTATCTATCTATCTATCTATCTATCTATCATCTGACTATTTCTATCTATCTATCTATCTATCTATCATCTGACTATTTCTATTTTTCTATCTTAATCATGCTAGCGACATGCTAGTCACTTGCTAATCATGCTAGCAACATGCTAGTAACTTGCTAATCATGGTAACAACATGCTAGTCACATGTTTATCATGCTAGAAACATGCTAGCGACATGCTAGTAACTTGCTAATCATGCTAGTGACATGCTAGTCACTTGCTAATCATGCTAAAAACATGCTAGCAACATGCTAGTCACTTGCTAATCATGCTAGAAACATGCTAGCGACATGCTAGTCACTTGCTAATCATGCTAAAAACATGCTAGTCACTTGCTAATCATGCTAAAAACATGCTAGCGACATGCTAGTCACTTGCTAATCATGCTAAAAACATGCTAGTGACATGCTAAAAACATGCTAGTCACTTGCTAATCATGCTAAAAACATGCTACCGACATGCTAGTCGCTTGCTAATCATGCTAGAAACATGCTAGCGACATGCTAGTCACTTGCTAATCATGCTAGAAACATGCTAGCGACATGCTACCAACTTGCTAATCATGCTAGTGACATGCTAGTCACTTGCTAATCATGCTAGAAACATGCTAGCGACATGCTAGTCACTCGCTAATCATGCTAAAAACATGCTAGCGACATGCTAGTAACTTGCTAATCATGCTAGTGACATGCTAGTCACTTGCTAATCATGCTAAAAACATGCTAGCGACATGCTAGTCACTTGCTAATCATGTTAAAAACATGCTAGCGACATGCTAGTCACTCGCTAATCATGCTAGAAACATGCTAGCGACATGCTAGTAACTTGCCAATCATGCTAGTGACATGCTAGTCACTTGCTAATCATGATAGAAACATGCTAGTGACATGCTAGTCACTCGCTAATCATGCTAAAAACATGCTAGCGACATGCTAGTCACTTGCTTATCATGCTAGAAACATGCTAGCGACATGCTAGTCACTTGCTTATCATGCTAGAAACATGCTAGCGACATGCTAGTCAATCGCTAATAATGCTAAACACATGCTAGTCACTTGCTAATCATGCTAAAAACATGCTAGCGACATGCTAATCACTCGCTAATCATGCTAAAAACATGCTAGCAACATGCTAGTAACTTGCTAATCATGCTAGAAACATGCTAGCGACATGCTAGTAACTTCCTAATCATGCTAAAAACATGCTAGCAACATGCTAGTAACTAGCTTATTGTGCTAGAAACATGCTAGTAACTTTGCTAATCATGCTAATGACATCCTAATAACTAGCTTATCATGCTAGCAATATGCTAATCACTTGTTTTATTAAACTTCTTAAACTTTTCAAACTTTCTAAACTTTTCAAACTTTTTAAACTTTTCAAACTTTCTAAACTTTTCAAACTTTCTGTTCAGTCTTTCTCAAGCCAACTTAAAGTTTGTCTTGACGAACTTTTTTATCTAGTTATTATTATTCTTCTGAGACTAAATTTCTGACTGCTACTCCTCCTAGAGCTTTAACTCTACAGACTCCAAACTCAGCCCAGCTCTTCAGACTGATCTGACTCGAGTTGCTATATCTTTTTAGACTGATTGGACTTACGGTTTTCATAAAAATGAAGATTAAAAATCATAAAAATCCCATAGACTTACATTGAAAAGCCTCTGCTCATCTGAACATTCCGTAAACTCCAACTGTCAAAAATTCAAATCTAAACACACTGAAGCCCATTACACTCAATCAGACATGCCTTCTTTGTACTATTACTAACCCTTTCAAACTTATTCAGACGCATCTATCTATCTATCTATCTATCTATCTATCTATCTATCTATCTATCTATCTATCTATCTATCTATCTATCTATCTATCTATCATCTGACTGTTTCTATCTATCTATCTATCTATCTATCTACCTATCTATCTATCTATCTATCTATCTATCTATCTATCTATCTATCTATCTATCTATCTATCTATCTATCATCTGACTGCTTCTATCTATCTATCTATCTATCTATCTATCTATCTATCTATCTATCATCTGACTGCTTCTATCTATCTATCTATCTATCTATCTATCTATCTATCTATCTATCTATCTATCTATCGTCTGACTATTTCTATCTATCTATCTATCTATCTATCTATCTATCTATCGTCTGACTGTTTCTATCTATCTATCTATCTATCTATCTATCTATCTATCTATCTATCTATCTATCTATCTATCTATCTATCTATCTATCTATCGTCTGACTATTTCTATCTATCTATCTATCTATCTATCTATCTATCTATCTATCTATCATCTGACTGCTTCTATCTATCTATCTATCTATCTATCTATCTATCTATCTATCTATCATCTGACTGTTTCTATATCTATCTATCTATCTATCTATCTATCTATCTATCTATCTATCTATCTATCTATCGTCTGACTATTTCTATCTATCTATCTATCTATCTATCTATCTATCTATCATCTGACAATTTCTATCTATCTATCTATCTATCTATCTATCTATCTATCTATCTATCTATCATCTGACAATTTCTATCTATCTATCTATCTATCTATCTATCTATCTATCTATCTATCTATCTATCTATCGTCTGACTATTTCTATCTATCTATTTATCTATCTATCTATCTATCTATCTATCTATCTATCTATCTATCTATCATCTGACAATTTCTATCTATCTATCTATCTATCTATCTATCTATCTATCTATCTATCTATCATCTGACAATTTCTATCTATCTATCTATCTATCTATCTATCTATCTATCTATCTATCTATCTATCTATCTATCTATCTATCTATCTATCTATCTATCGTCTGACTATTTCTTTCTATCTATCTATCTATCTATCTATCATCTGACAATTTCTATCTATCTATCTATCTATCTATCTATCCTAGCAACATGCTAATAATGTTAGAAACATGCTAGTAACTTGTTAATCATGCTAGCGACATGCTAGTCACTTGCTAATCATGCTAGAAACATGCTAGCGACATGCTAGTCACTCGCTAATCATGCTAAAAACATGCTAGTCACTTGCTAATCATGCTAAAAACATGCTAGCGACATGCTAGTCACTTACTAATCATGCTAGAAACATGCTAGCGACATGCTAGTCACTCGCTAATCATGCTAAAAACATGCTAGTCACTTGCTAATCATGCTAGAAACATGCTAGCGACATGCTAGTCACTCGCTAATCATGCTAGTGACATGCTAGTCACTTGCTAATCATGCTAGAAACATGCTAGCAACATGCTAGTAACTTGCTAATCATGCTAGTGACATGCCTGTCACTGGCTAATCATGCTAGAAACATGCTAGCGACATGCTAGTCACTCGCTAATCATGCTAAAAACATGCTAGCGACATGCTAGTAACTTGCTAATCATGCTAAAAAAATGCTAGTGACATGCTAGTCACTTGCTAATCATGCTAAAAACATGCTAGTGACATGCTAATCACTCGCTAATCATGCTAGTAACTAGCTTATCATGCTAGAAACATGTTAGTAACTTTGCTAATCATGCTAATGACATGCTAGTCACTTGCTTTATTAAACTTCTTAAACTTTTCAAACTTTCTAAACTTTTCAAACTTTCTGTTCAGGCTTTCTCAAGCCAACTTAAAGTTTGTCTTGACGAACTTTTTTATCTAGTTATTATTATTATTATTCTTTTTCTGAGACTAAAATTTCTGACTCTAACTCCTCCTAGAGCTTTAACTCTACAGACTTCAAACTCAGCCCAGCTCTTCAGACTGATCTCGCCGGGTGTGCTATATCTTTTCTAACTGATCAGACTTATGGTTTTCATAAAAATGAAGATTAAAAATCATAAAAATCCCATAGACTTTTATTGACGGAATGTTCAGATGAGCCAAGCTCCAACTGTCAAAATTCAAAACTAAACAAACTAAACCCAATTAGACTCAATCAAGCTTCGCTTCTATGTACTATTTCTAATCCATTTAAACTCATTCAAACTCATCTATCTAATATTTCTAATCTATCTATCTATCTATCTATCTATCTATCTATCTATCATCTGACTCTATCTATCTATCTATCTATCTATCTATCTATCTATCTATCTATCTATCTATCTCCAGACTGTTTCTTTCTATCTATCTATCTATCTATCTATCTATCTATCTATCTATCTATCTATCTATCTATCTATCTATCTATCTATCTATCTCCAGACTGTTTCTTTCTATCTATCTATCTATCTATCTATCCTAGCAACATGCTAATAATGTTAGAAACATGCTAGTCACTCGCTAATCATGCTAAAAACATGCTAGCGACATGCTAGTCACTCGCTAATCATACTAAAAACATGCTAGCGACATGCTAGTCCTCGCTAATCATGCTAAAAACATGCTAGCGACATGCTAGTAACTCGCTAATCATGCTAAAAACATGCGAGCGACATGCTAGTAACTCGCTAATCATGCTAGAAACATGCTAGCGACATGCTAGTCACTCGCTAATCATGCTAGAAACATGCTAGCGAAATGCTAGTCACTCGCTAATCATGCTAGAAACATGCTAGCGACATGCTAGTCACTCGCTAATCATGCTAAAAACATGCTAGCGACATGCTAGTCACTCGCTAATCATGCTAGAAATATGCTAACGACATGCTAGTAACTCGCTAATCATGCTAGCAACATGCTATTTACTTGCTAATCATGCTAGAAACATGCTAGCGACATGCTAGTCACCGGCTAATCATGCTAAAAACATGGTAGCGACATGCTAGTCACTTGCTAATCATGCTAAAAACATGCTAGTGACATGCTAGTCATTTGCTAATCATGCTAGAAACATGCTAGCGACATGCTAGTCACTCGCTAATCATGCTAAAAACATGCTAGTGAAATGCTAGTGACATGCTAGTCACATGCTAATCATGCTAGAAACATGCTAGTGACATGCTAGTAACTTGCTAATCATGCTACTGACATGCTAGTCACTTGCTAATCATGCTAGAAACATGCTAGCGACATGCTAGTAACTTGCTTATCATGCTAGTGACATGATAGTCACTTGCTAATCGTGCTAGAAAAATGCTAACGACATGCTAGTCACTCGCTAATCATGCTAAAAACATATTAGTGACATGCTAGTCACTTGCTAATCATGCTAAAAACATGCTAGCAACATGCTAGTCATTTGCTAATCATGCTAGAAACATGCTAGCGACATGCTAGTCCTCGCTAATCATGCTAAAAACATGCTAGCGACATGCTAGTAACTCGCTAATCATGCTAAAAACATGCTAGCGACATGCTAGTCACTCGCTAATCATGCTAAAAACATGCTAGCGACATGCTAGTAACTCGCTAATCATGCTAAAAACATGCTAGCGACATGCTAGTAACTCGCTAATCATGCTAAAAACATGCTAGCGACATGCTAGTCACTCGCTAATCATGCTAAAAACATGCTAGCGAAATGCTAGTAACTCGCTAATCATGCTAGAAACATGCTAGCGACATGCTAGTCACTCGCTAATCATGCTAAAAACATGCTAGTGACATGATAGTCACTTGCTAATCATGCTAGAAAAATGCTAACGACATGCTAGTCACTCGCTAATCATGCTAAAAACATTAGTGACATGCTAGTCACTTGCTAATCATGCTAAAAACATGCTAGCAACATGCTAGTCATTTGCTAATCATGCTAGAAACATGCTAGCGACATGCTAGTCACTCGCTAATCATGCTAAAAACATGCTAGTCACTTGCTAATCATGCTAGAAACATGCTAGCGACATGCTAGTCACTCGCTAATCATGTTAAAAACATGCTATCGACATGCTAGTCACTCGCTAATCATGCTAGAAACATGCTAGCGACATGCTAGTCACTTGCTAATCATGCTAGAAACATGCTAGCGACATGCTAGTCACTCGCTAATCATGCTAAAAACATGCTAGTCACTTGCTAATCATGCTAAAAACATGCTAGCGACATGCTAGTCACTCGCTAATCATGCTAGAAACATGCTAGCGACATGCTAGTCACTTGCTAATCATGCTAGTGACATGCTAGTCACTTGCTAATCATGCTAGAAAAATGCTAACGACATGCTAGTCACTCGCTAATCATGCTAAAAACATGCTAGTCACTTGCTAATCATGCTAGAAACATGCTAGCGACATGCTAGTCACTCGCTAATCATGTTAAAAACATGCTAGCGACATGCTAGTCACTCGCTAATCATGCTAGAAACATGCTAGCGACATGCTAGTAACTTGCTAATCATGCTAGTGACATGCTAGTCACTTGCTAATCATGCTAGAAACATGCTAGCGACATGCTAGTAACTTGCTAATCATGCTAGTGACATGCTAGTCACTTGCTAATCATGCTAAAAACATGCTAGCGACATGCTAGTCACTTGCTAATCATGCTAGCGTCGTGCTAGTCACTCGCTAATCATGTTAGAAACATGCTAGCGACATGCTAGTAACTTGCTAATCATGCTAGTGACATGCTAGTCACTTGCTAATCATGCTAGAAACATGCTAGCGACATGCTAGTAACTTGCTAATCATGCTAGTGACATGCTAGTCACTTGCTAATCATGCTAGAAACATGCTAGCGACATGCTAGTCACTCGCTAATCATGCTAAAAACATGCTAGTCACTTGCTAATCATGCTAGAAACATGCTAGCGACATGCTAGTCACTCGCTAATCATGTTAAAAACATGCTAGCGACATGCTAGTCACTTGCTAATCATGCTAAAAACATGCTAGCGACATGCTAGTCACTTGCTAATCATGCTAGCGTCGTGCTAGTCACTCGCTAATCATGTTAGAAACATGCTAGCGACATGCTAGTAACTTGCTAATCATGCTAGTGACATGCTAGTCACTTGCTAATCATGCTAGAAACATGCTAGCGACATGCTAGTAACTTGCTAATCATGCTAGTGACATGCTAGTCACTTGCTAATCATGCTAGAAACATGCTAGCGACATGCTAGTCACTCGCTAATCATGCTAAAAACATGCTAGTCACTTGCTAATCATGCTAGAAACATGCTAGCGACATGCTAGTCACTCACTAATCATGTTAAAAACATGCTAGCGACATGCTAGTCACTCGCTAATCATGCTAGAAACATGCTAGCGACATGCTAGTAACTTGCTAATCATGCTAGTGACATGCTAGTCACTTGCTAATCATGCTAGAAACATGCTAGCGACATGCTAGTAACTTGCTAATCATGCTAGTGACATGCTAGTCACTTGCTAATCATGCTAAAAACATGCTAGCGACATGCTAGTCACTTGCTAATCATGCTAGCGTCGTGCTAGTCACTCGCTAATCATGTTAGAAACATGCTAGCGACATGCTAGTAACTTGCTAATCATGCTAGTGACATGCTAGTCACTTGCTAATCATGCTAGTGACATGCCAGTCAATTGTTAATCATGCTAAAAACTTGCTAGTGACATGCTAGTCACTCGCTAATCATGCTAAAAACATGCTAGTGACATGCTAGTCACTTGCTAATCATGCTAGAAACATGCTAGCGACATGCTAGTCACTCACTAATCATGCTAAAAACATGCTAGTGACATGCTAGTCACTTGCTAATCATGCTAGAAAAATGCTAACGACATGCTAGTCACTTGCTAATCATGCTAGAAACATGCTAGCGACATGCTAGTCACTTGTTAATCATGCTAGAAACATGCTAGCGACATGCTAGTAACTTGCTAATCATGCTAGCGACATGCTAGTCAATTGCTAATCATGCTAGAAACATGCTAGCGACATGCTAGTCAATCGCTAATCATGCTAAAAACATGCTAGTCACTTGCTAATCATGCTAGAAACATGGTAGCGACATGCTAGTCATTCGCTAATCATGATAAAAACATGCTAGTGACATGCTAGTCACTTGCTAATCATGCTAGAAACATGCTAGCGACATGCTAGTCAATCGCTAATCATGCTAGTGACATGCTAGTCACTTGCTAATCATGCTAGAAACATGCTAGCGACATGCTAGTCACTCGCTAATCATGCTAAAAACTTGCTAGTGACATGTTAGTCACTCACTAATCATGCTAAAAACATGCTAGCGACATGCTAGTCACCCGCTAATCATGCTAAAAACATGCTAGCGACATGCTAGTCACTCGCTAATCATGCTAAAAACATGCTAGTCACTTGCTAATCATGCTAAAAACATGCTAGCGACATGCTAGTCACTCGCTAATCATGCTAGAAACATGCTAGCGACATGCTAGTCAATCGCTAATCATGCTAGTGACATGCTAGTCACTTGCTAATCATGCTAGAAACATGCTAGCGACATGCTAGTCACTTGCTAATCATGCTAGTGACATGCTAGTCACTTGCTAATCATGCTAAAAACATGCTAGTCACTTGCTAATCATGCTAAAAACATGCTAGCGACATGCTAGTCACTCGCTAATCATGCTAAAAACATGCTAGCGACATGCTAGTCACTCGCTAATCATGCTAGTGACATGCTAGTCACTTGCTAATCATGCTAGTGACATGCCAGTCAATTGTTAATCATGCTAAAAACTTGCTAGTGACATGCTAGTCACTCGCTAATCATGCTAAAAACATGCTAGTGACATGCTAGTCACTTGCTAATCATGCTAGAAACATGCTAGCGACATGCTAGTCACTCACTAATCATGCTAAAAACATGCTAGTGACATGCTAGTCACTTGCTAATCATGCTAGAAAAATGCTAACGACATGCTAGTCACTTGCTAATCATGCTAGAAACATGCTAGCGACATGCTAGTCAATCGCTAATCATGCTAAAAACATGCTAGTGACATGCTAGTCACTTGCTAATCATGCTAGAAACATGCTAGCGACATGCTAGTCACTTGTTAATCATGCTAGAAACATGCTAGCGACATGCTAGTAACTTGCTAATCATGCTAGTGACATGCTAGTCACTTGCTAATCATGCTAGAAACATGCTAGCGACATGCTAGTAACTTGCTAATCATGCTAGTGACATGCTAGTCACTTGCTAATCATGCTAGAAACATGCTAGCGACATGCTAGTCATTCGCTAATCATGATAAAAACATGCTAGTGACATGCTAGTCACTTGCTAATCATGCTAGAAACATGCTAGCGACATGCTAGTCAATCGCTAATCATGCTAGTGACATGCTAGTCACTTGCTAATCATGCTAAAAACATGCTAGTGACATGCTAGTCACTTGCTAATCATGCTAGAAAAATGCTAACGACATGCTAGTCACTTGCTAATCATGCTAGAAACATGCTAGCGACATGCTAGTCAATCGCTAATCATGCTAAAAACATGCTAGTGACATGCTAGTCACTTGCTAATCATGCTAGAAACATGCTAGCGACATGCTAGTCACTTGTTAATCATGCTAGAAACATGCTAGCGACATGCTAGTAACTTGCTAATCATGCTAGTGACATGCTAGTCACTTGCTAATCATGCTAGAAACATGCTAGCGACATGCTAGTAACTTGCTAATCATGCTAAAAACATGCTAGCGACATGCTAGTCACTCGCTAATCATGCTAAAAACATGCTAGTCACTTGCTAATCATGCTAAAAACATGCTAGCGACATGCTAGTCACTCGCTAATCATGCTAAAAACATGCTAGCGACATGCTAGTCACTCGCTAATCATGCTAGTGACATGCTAGTCACTTGCTAATCATGCTAGAAACATGCTAGCGACATGCTAGTCACTCGCTAATCATGCTAAAAACTTGCTAGTGACATGTTAGTCACTCACTAATCATGCTAGTGACATGCTAGTCACTTGCTAATCATGCTAGAAACATGCTAGCGACATGCTAATCACTCGCTAATCATGCTAAAAACATGCTAGTCACTTGCTAATTATGCTAAAAACATGCTAGCGACATGCTAGTCACTTGCTAATCATGCTATAAACATGCTAGCGACATGCTAGTCACTCGCTAATCATGCTAAAAACATGCTAGTCACTTGCTAATCATGCTAAAAACATGCTAGCGACATGCTAGTATCTTGCTAATCATGCTAGTGACATGCTAGTCACTTGCTAATCATGCTAGAAACATGCTAGCGACATGCTAATCACTCGCTAATCATGCTAAAAACATGCTAGTCACTTGCTAATTATGCTAAAAACATGCTAGCGACATGCTAGTCACTTGCTAATCATGCTAGAAACATGCTAGCGACATGCTAGTCACCCGCTAATCATGCTAAAAACATGCTAGCGACATGCTAGTCACTCGCTAATCATGCTAAAAACATGCTAGTCACTTGCTAATCATGCTAAAAACATGCTAGCGACATGCTAGTCACTCGCTAATCATGCTAGAAACATGCTAGCGACATGCTAGTCACTTGCTAATCATGCTAGTGACATGCTAGTCACTTGCTAATCATGCTAGAAACATGCTAGCGACATGCTAGTCACTTGCTAATCATGCTAGAAACATGCTAGCGACATGCTAGTAACTTGCTAATCATGCTAGCGACATGCTAGTCAATTGCTAATCATGCTAGAGACATGCTAGCGACATGCTAGTCAATCGCTAATCATGCTAAAAACATGCTAGTCACTTGCTAATCATGCTAGAAACATGGTAGCGACATGCTAGTCATTCGCTAATCATGATAAAAACATGCTAGTGACATGTTAGTCACTTGCTAATCATGCTAGAAACATGCTAGCGACATGCTAGTCACTTGTTAATCATGCTAGAAACATGCTAGCGACATGCTAGTAACTTGCTAATCATGCTAGTGACATGCTAGTCACTTGCTAATCATGCTAGAAACATGCTAGCGACATGCTAGTCACTTGCTAATCATGCTAGCGTCGTGCTAGTCACTCGCTAATCATGTTAGAAACATGCTAGCGACATGCTAGTAACTTGCTAATCATGCTAGCGACATGCTAGTCAATCGCTAATCATGCTAAAAACATGCTAGTCACTTGCTAATCATGCTAGAAACATGGTAGCGACATGCTAGTCATTCGCTAATCATGATAAAAACATGCTAGTGACATGCTAGTCACTTGCTAATCATGCTAGAAACATGCTAGCGACATGCTAGTCAATCGCTAATCATGCTAGTGACATGCTAGTCACTTGCTAATCATGCTAGAAACATGCTAGCGACATGCTAGTCACTCGCTAATCATGCTAAAAACTTGCTAGTGACATGTTAGTCACTCACTAATCATGCTAAAAACATGCTAGCGACATGCTAGTCACCCGCTAATCATGCTAAAAACATGCTAGCGACATGCTAGTCACTCGCTAATCATGCTAAAAACATGCTAGTCACTCGCTAATCATGCTAAAAACATGCTAGTCACTTGCTAATCATGCTAAAAACATGCTAGCGACATGCTAGTATCTTGCTAATCATGCTAGTGACATGCTAGTCACTTGCTAATCATGCTAGAAACATGCTAGTGACATGCTAGTCACTTGCTAATCATGCTAGAAACATGCTAGCGACATGCTAGTCAATCGCTAATCATGCTAGTGACATGCTAGTCACTTGCTAATCATGCTAGAAACATGCTAGCGACATGCTAGTCACTCGCTAATCATGTTAAAAACATGCTAGCGACATGCTAGTCACTCGCTAATCATGTTAAAAACATGCTAGCAACATGCTAGTCACTCGCTAATCATGCTAAAAACATGTTAGTGACATGCTAGTCACTCGATAATCGTGCTAAAACATGCTAGCGTCATGCTAGTCACTCGCTAATCGTGCTAAAACATGCTAGCGACATGCTAGTCACTCGCTAATCATGCTAGAAACATGCTAGCGACATGCTAGTAACTTGCTAATCATGCTAGTGACATGCTAGTCACTTGCTAATCATGCTAGAAACATGCTAGCGACATGCTAGTCACTCGCTAATCATGCTAAAAACATGCTAGTCACTTGCTAATCCTGCTAAAAACATGCTAGTGACATGCTAGTCACTCGGTAATCGTGCTAAAACATGCTAGCGACATGCTAGTCACTCGCTAATCATGCTAAAAACATGCTAGCGACATGCTAGTCACTCGCTAATCATGCTAAAAACATGCTAGTCACTCGCTAATCATGCTAAAAACATGCTAGTCACTTGCTAATCATGCTAAAAACATGCTAGCGACATGCTAGTATCTTGCTAATCATGCTAGTGACATGCTAGTCACTTGCTAATCATGCTAGAAACATGCTAGTGACATGCTAGTCACTTGCTAATCATGCTAGAAACATGCTAGCGACATGCTAGTCAATCGCTAATCATGCTAGTGACATGCTAGTCACTTGCTAATCATGCTAGAAACATGCTAGCGACATGCTAGTCACTCGCTAATCATGTTAAAAACATGCTAGCGACATGCTAGTCACTCGCTAATCATGTTAAAAACATGCTAGCAACATGCTAGTCACTCGCTAATCATGCTAAAAACATGTTAGTGACATGCTAGTCACTCGATAATCGTGCTAAAACATGCTAGCGACATGCTAGTCACTCGCTAATCGTGCTAAAACATGCTAGCGACATGCTAGTCACTCGCTAATCATGCTAGAAACATGCTAGCGACATGCTAGTAACTTGCTAATCATGCTAGTGACATGCTAGTCACTTGCTAATCATGCTAGAAACATGCTAGCGACATGCTAGTCACTCGCTAATCATGCTAAAAACATGCTAGTCACTTGCTAATCCTGCTAAAAACATGCTAGCGACATGCTAGTCACTCGCTAATCATGCTAGAAACATGCTAGCGACATGCTAGTAACTTGCTAATCATGCTAGTGACATGCTAGTCACTTGCTAATCATGCTAGAAACATGCTAGCGACATGCTAGTCACTCGCTAATCATGCTAAAAACATGCTAGTCACTTGCTAATCCTGCTAAAAACATGCTAGTGACATGCTAGTCACTCGGTAATCGTGCTAAAACATGCTAGCGACATGCTAGTCACTCGCTAATCATGCTAAAAACATGCTAGCGACATGCTAGTCACTCGCTAATCATGCTAAAAACATGCTAGTCACTCGCTAATCATGCTAAAAACATGCTAGTCACTTGCTAATCATGCTAAAAACATGCTAGTGACATGCTAGTCACTCGGTAATCGTGCTAAAACATGCTAGCGACATGCTAGTCACTCGCTAATCATGCTAAAAACATGCTAGCGACATGCTAGTCACTCGCTAATCATGCTAGTGACATGCTAGTCACTTGCTAATCATGCTAGAAACATGCTAGCGACATGCTAGTCACTTGCTAATCATGCTAGAAACATGCTAGCGACATGCTAGTAACTTGCTAATCATGCTAGCGACATGCTAGTCAATTGCTAATCATGCTAGAAACATGCTAGCGACATGCTAGTCAATCGCTAATCATGCTAAAAACATGCTAGTCACTTGCTAATCATGCTAGAAACATGGTAGCGACATGCTAGTCATTCGCTAATCATGATAAAAACATGCTAGTGACATGCTAGTCACTTGCTAATCATGCTAGAAACATGCTAGCGACATGCTAGTCACTTGTTAATCATGCTAGAAACATGCTAGCGACATGCTAGTAACTTGCTAATCATGCTAGTGACATGCTAGTCACTTGCTAATCATGCTAGAAACATGCTAGCGACATGCTAGTCACTTGCTAATCATGCTAGCGTCGTGCTAGTCACTCGCTAATCATGTTAGAAACATGCTAGCGACATGCTAGTAACTTGCTAATCATGCTAGCGACATGCTAGTCAATCGCTAATCATGCTAAAAACATGCTAGTCACTTGCTAATCATGCTAGAAACATGGTAGCGACATGCTAGTCATTCGCTAATCATGATAAAAACATGCTAGTGACATGCTAGTCACTTGCTAATCATGCTAGAAACATGCTAGCGACATGCTAGTCAATCGCTAATCATGCTAGTGACATGCTAGTCACTTGCTAATCATGCTAGAAACATGCTAGCGACATGCTAGTCACTCGCTAATCATGCTAAAAACTTGCTAGTGACATGTTAGTCACTCACTAATCATGCTAAAAACATGCTAGCGACATGCTAGTCACCCGCTAATCATGCTAAAAACATGCTAGCGACATGCTAGTCACTCGCTAATCATGCTAAAAACATGCTAGTCACTCGCTAATCATGCTAGCGACATGCTAGTCACTCGCTAATCATGCTAAAAACTTGCTAGTGACATGTTAGTCACTCACTAATCATGCTAAAAACATGCTAGCGACATGCTAGTCACCCGCTAATCATGCTAAAAACATGCTAGCGACATGCTAGTCACTCGCTAATCATGCTAAAAACATGCTAGTCACTCGCTAATCATGCTAAAAACATGCTAGTCACTTGCTAATCATGCTAAAAACATGCTAGCGACATGCTAGTATCTTGCTAATCATGCTAGTGACATGCTAGTCACTTGCTAATCATGCTAGAAACATGCTAGTGACATGCTAGTCACTTGCTAATCATGCTAGAAACATGCTAGCGACATGCTAGTCAATCGCTAATCATGCTAGTGACATGCTAGTCACTTGCTAATCATGCTAGAAACATGCTAGCGACATGCTAGTCACTCGCTAATCATGTTAAAAACATGCTAGCGACATGCTAGTCACTCGCTAATCATGTTAAAAACATGCTAGCAACATGCTAGTCACTCGCTAATCATGCTAAAAACATGTTAGTGACATGCTAGTCACTCGATAATCGTGCTAAAACATGCTAGCGACATGCTAGTCACTCGCTAATCGTGCTAAAACATGCTAGCGACATGCTAGTCACTCGCTAATCATGCTAGAAACATGCTAGCGACATGCTAGTAACTTGCTAATCATGCTAGTGACATGCTAGTCACTTGCTAATCATGCTAGAAACATGCTAGCGACATGCTAGTCACTCGCTAATCATGCTAAAAACATGCTAGTCACTTGCTAATCCTGCTAAAAACATGCTAGTGACATGCTAGTCACTCGGTAATCGTGCTAAAACATGCTAGCGACATGCTAGTCACTCGCTAATCATGCTAAAAACATGCTAGCGACATGCTAGTCACTCGCTAATCATGCTAAAAACATGCTAGTCACTCGCTAATCATGCTAAAAACATGCTAGTCACTTGCTAATCATGCTAAAAACATGCTAGTGACATGCTAGTCACTCGGTAATCGTGCTAAAACATGCTAGCGACATGCTAGTCACTCGCTAATCATGCTAAAAACATGCTAGCGACATGCTAGTCACTCGCTAATCATGCTAAAAACATGCTAGTCACTCGCTAATCATGCTAAAAACATGCTAGTCACTTGCTAATCATGCTAAAAACATGCTAGTGACATGCTAGTCACTCGGTAATCGTGCTAAAACATGCTAGCGACATGCTAGTCATTCGCTAATCATGATAAAAACATGCTAGTGACATGCTAGTCACTTGCTAATCATGCTAGAAACATGCTAGCGACATGCTAGTCAATCGCTAATCATGCTAGTGACATGCTAGTCACTTGCTAATCATGCTAGAAACATGCTAGCGACATGCTAGTCACTCGCTAATCATGCTAAAAACTTGCTAGTGACATGTTAGTCACTCACTAATCATGCTAAAAACATGCTAGCGACATGCTAGTCACCCGCTAATCATGCTAAAAACATGCTAGCGACATGCTAGTCACTCGCTAATCATGCTAAAAACATGCTAGTCACTCGCTAATCATGCTAAAAACATGCTAGTCACTTGCTAATCATGCTAAAAACATGCTAGCGACATGCTAGTATCTTGCTAATCATGCTAGTGACATGCTAGTCACTTGCTAATCATGCTAGAAACATGCTAGTGACATGCTAGTCACTTGCTAATCATGCTAGAAACATGCTAGCGACATGCTAGTAACTTGCTAATCATGCTAGTGACATGCTAGTCACTTGCTAATCATGCTAGAAACATGCTAGCGACATGCTAGTCACTCGCTAATCATGCTAAAAACATGCTAGCGACATGCTAGTCACTCGCTAATCATGCTAAAAACATGCTAGCGACATGCTAGTCACTCGCTAATCATGCTAAAAACATGCTAGTCACTCGCTAATCATGCTAAAAACATGCTAGTCACTTGCTAATCATGCTAAAAACATGCTAGTGACATGCTAGTCACTCGGTAATCGTGCTAAAACATGCTAGCGACATGCTAGTCACTCGCTAATCATGCTAAAAACATGCTAGCGACATGCTAGTCACTCGCTAATCATGCTAAAAACATGCTAGTCACTCGCTAATCATGCTAAAAACATGCTAGTCACTTGCTAATCATGCTAAAAACATGCTAGTGACATGCTAGTCACTCGGTAATCGTGCTAAAACATGCTAGCGACATGCTAGTCACTCGCTAATCATGCTAAAAACATGCTAGCGACATGCTAGTCACTCGCTAATCATGCTAGAAACATGCTAGCGACATGCTAGTAACTTGCTAATCATGCTAGTGACATGCTAGTCACTTGCTAATCATGCTAAAAACATGCTAGTCACTCGCTAATCATGCTAAAAACATGCTAGTCACTTGCTAATCATGCTAAAAACATGCTAGCGACATGCTAATCACTCGCTAATCATGCAAAAACATGCTAGTCACTTGCTAATTATGCTAAAAACATGCTAGCGACATGCTAGTCACTTGCTAATCATGCTATAAACATGCTAGTGACATGCTATTCACTCGCTAATCATGCTAAAAACATGCTAGCGACATGCTAGTCACTTGCTAATCATGCTAGAAACATGCTAGCGACATGCTAGTCACTCGCTAATCATGCTAGAAACATGCTAGCGACATGCTAGTCACTCGCTAATCATGTTAAAAACATGCTAGCGACATGCTAGTCACTCGCTAATCATGCTAGAATCATGCTAGTGACATGCTAGTCACTTGCTAATCATGCTAGAAACATGCTAGCGACATGCTAATCACTCGCTAATCATGCTAAAAACATGCTAGTCACTTGCTAATTATGCTAAAAACATGCTAGTCACTTGCTAATCATGCTAAAAACATGCTAGCGACATGCTAATCACTCGCTAATCATGCTAAAAACATGCTAGTCACTTGCTAATTATGCTAAAAAACATGCTAGTCACTTGCTAATCATGCTAAAAACATGCTAGCGACATGCTAGTCACTTGCTAATCATGCTAGCGACGTGCTAGTCACTCGCTAATCATGCTAGAAACATGCTAGCGACATGCTAGTATCTTGCTAATCATGCTAGTGACATGCTAGTCACTTGCTAATCATGCTAGAAACATGCTAGCGACATGCTAATCACTCGCTAATCATGCTAAAAACATGCTAGTCACTTGCTAATTATGCTAAAAACATGCTAGCGACATGCTAGTCACTTGCTAATCATGCTATAAACATGCTAGCGACATGCTAGTCACTTGCTAATCATGCTAGAAACATGCTAGCGACATGCTAGTAACTTGCTAATCATGCTAGTGACATGCTAGTCACTTGCTAATCATGCTAGTGACATGCTAGCGACATGCTAGTAACTTGCTAATCATGCTAGTGACATGCTAGTCACTCGCTAATCATGTTAGAAACATGCTAGCGACATGCTAATCACTCGCTAATCATGCTAAAAACATGCTAGTCACTTGCTAATCATGCTAGAAACATGCTAGCGACATGCTAGTCAATCGCTAATCATGCTAAAAACATGCTAGTCACTTGCTAATCATGCTAGAAACATGGTAGCGACATGCTAGCGACATGCTAGCGACATGCTAGCGACATGCTAATCATGCTAGTGACATGCCAGTCAATTGTTAATCATGCTAAAAACTTGCTAGTGACATGTTAGTCACTCACTAATCATGCTAGAAACATGCTAGCGACATGCTAGTAACTTGCTAATCATGCTAGTGACATGCTAGTCACTCGCTAATCATGTTAGAAACATGCTAGCGACATGCTAATCACTCGCTAATCATGCTAAAAACATGCTAGTCACTTGCTAATCATGCTAGAAACATGCTAGCGACATGCTAGTCAATCGCTAATCATGCTAAAAACATGCTAGTCACTTGCTAATCATGCTAGAAACATGGTAGCGACATGCTAGCGACATGCTAGCGACATGCTAGCGACATGCTAATCATGCTAGTGACATGCCAGTCAATTGTTAATCATGCTAAAAACTTGCTAGTGACATGTTAGTCACTCACTAATCATGCTAAAAACATGCTAGCGACATGCTAGTCACCCGCTAATCATGCTAAAAACATGCTAGCGACATGCTAGTCACTCGCTAATCATGCTAAAAACATGCTAGTCACTTGCTAATCATGCTAAAAACATGCTAGCGACATGCTAGTCACTCGCTAATCATGCTAGAAACATGCTAGCGACATGCTAGTCACTTGCTAATCATGCTAGTGACATGCTAGTCACTTGCTAATCATGCTAGAAACATGTTAGCGACATGCTAGTCACTCGCTAATCATGCTAAAAACATGCTAGTCACTTGCTAATCATGCTAAAAACATGACTATCTATCTATCTATCTATCTATCTATCTATCTATCTATCATCTGACTATTTCTATCTATCTATCTATCTATCTATCATCTGACTATTTCTATTTTTCTATCTTAATCATGCTAGCGACATGCTAGTCACTTGCTAATCATGCTAGCAACATGCTAGTAACTTGCTAATCATGGTAACAACATGCTAGTCACATGTTTATCATGCTAGAAACATGCTAGCGACATGCTAGTAACTTGCTAATCATGCTAGTGACATGCTAGTCACTTGCTAATCATGCTAAAAACATGCTAGCAACATGCTAGTCACTTGCTAATCATGCTAGAAACATGCTAGCGACATGCTAGTCACTTGCTAATCATGCTAAAAACATGCTAGTCACTTGCTAATCATGCTAAAAACATGCTAGCGACATGCTAGTCACTTGCTAATCATGCTAAAAACATGCTAGTGACATGCTAAAAACATGCTAGTCACTTGCTAATCATGCTAAAAACATGCTACCGACATGCTAGTCGCTTGCTAATCATGCTAGAAACATGCTAGCGACATGCTAGTCACTTGCTAATCATGCTAGAAACATGCTAGCGACATGCTACCAACTTGCTAATCATGCTAGTGACATGCTAGTCACTTGCTAATCATGCTAGAAACATGCTAGCGACATGCTAGTCACTCGCTAATCATGCTAAAAACATGCTAGCGACATGCTAGTAACTTGCTAATCATGCTAGTGACATGCTAGTCACTTGCTAATCATGCTAAAAACATGCTAGCGACATGCTAGTCACTTGCTAATCATGTTAAAAACATGCTAGCGACATGCTAGTCACTCGCTAATCATGCTAGAAACATGCTAGCGACATGCTAGTAACTTGCCAATCATGCTAGTGACATGCTAGTCACTTGCTAATCATGATAGAAACATGCTAGTGACATGCTAGTCACTCGCTAATCATGCTAAAAACATGCTAGCGACATGCTAGTCACTTGCTTATCATGCTAGAAACATGCTAGCGACATGCTAGTCACTTGCTTATCATGCTAGAAACATGCTAGCGACATGCTAGTCAATCGCTAATAATGCTAAACACATGCTAGTCACTTGCTAATCATGCTAAAAACATGCTAGCGACATGCTAGTCACTCGCTAATCATGCTAAAAACATGCTAGCGACATGCTAGTCACTCGCTAATCATGCTAAAAACATGCTAGTGACATGCTAGTCAATTGCTAATCATGCTAGAAACATGCTAGCGACATGCTAGTAACTTGCTAATTATGCTAGCAACATGTTAGTAACTAGCTTATCATGCTAGAAACATGCTAGTAACTTTGCTAATCATGCTAATGACATGCTAGTCACTTGCTTTATTAAACTTCTTAAACTTTTCAAACTTTTCAAACTTTTCAAACTTTATAAACTTTTCAAACTTTTCAAACTTTCTAAACTTTTCAAACTTTCTGTTCAGGCTTTCTCAAGCCAAATTAAAGTTTGTCTTGACGAACTTTTTTATCTAGTTATTATTATTATTCTTCTTCTGAGACTAAATTTATCAACTCTAACTCCTCCTAGAGCTTTAACTCTACAGACTTCAAACTCAGCACAGCTCTTCAGACTGATCTCGCCGGGTGTGCTATATCTTTTCTAACTGATTGGACTTATGATTTTCATAAAAATTAATATTAAAAATCATAATATTAGAAACATGCTAGCGACATGCTAGTCACTTGCAAATCATGCTAGAAACATGCTAGCGACATGCTAGCAACTTGCTAATCATGCTAGTGACATGCAAGTCACTTGCTAATCATGCTAGCAACATGCTAGTCACTCGCTAATCATGCTAAAAACATGATAGCGACATGCTAGTCACTCGCTAATCATGCAAAAACATGCTAGCGACATGCTAGTCAATCGATAATCATGCTAAAAACATGCTAGCGACATGCTAGTCACTTGCTAATCATGCTAGAAAAATGCTAGCGACATGCTAGTCAATCGCTAATCATGCTAAACAATGCTAGTCACTTGCTAATCATGCTAAAAACATGCTAGCGACATGCTAGTCAATCGCTAATCATGCCAAAAACATGCTAGTGACATGCTAGTCACTCGCTAATCATGCTAAAAACATGCTAGTCACTTGCTAATCCTGCTAGAAACATGCTAGCGACATGCTAGTCACTTGCTAATCATGCTAGAAACATGCTAACGACATGCTAGCAACTTGCTAATCATGCTAGTGACATGCTAGTCACTTGCTAATCATGCTAAAAACATGCTAGCGACATGCTAGTCACTCGCTAATCATGCAAAAACATGCTAGCGACATGCTAGTCAATCGATAATCATGCTAAAACATGCTAGCGACATGCTAGTCACTCGCTAATCATGCTAAAAACATGCTAGCGACATGCTAGTCACTCGCTAATCATGCTAGAAACATGCTAACGACATGATAATAACTTGCTAATCATGCTAGTGACATGCTAGCGACATGCTAGTCACTTGCTTATCATGCTAGAAACATGCTAGCGACATGCTAGTCACTTGCTAATCATGCTAGAAAAATGCTAGCGACATGCTAGTCAATCGCTAATCATGCTAAACAATGCTAGTCACTTGCTAATCATGCTAAAAACATGCTAGCGACATGCTAGTCACTCGCTAATCATGCTAAAAACATGCTAGCGACATGCTAGTCACTCGCTAATCATGCTAAAAACATGCTAGTCACTCGCTAATCATGCTAAAAACATGCTAGTCACTTGCTAATCATGCTAAAAACATGCTAGTGACATGCTAGTCACTCGGTAATCGTGCTAAAACATGCTAGCGACATGCTAGTCATTCGCTAATCATGATAAAAACATGCTAGTGACATGCTAGTCACTTGCTAATCATGCTAGAAACATGCTAGCGACATGCTAGTCAATCGCTAATCATGCTAGTGACATGCTAGTCACTTGCTAATCATGCTAGAAACATGCTAGCGACATGCTAGTCACTCGCTAATCATGCTAAAAACTTGCTAGTGACATGTTAGTCACTCACTAATCATGCTAAAAACATGCTAGCGACATGCTAGTCACCCGCTAATCATGCTAAAAACATGCTAGCGACATGCTAGTCACTCGCTAATCATGCTAAAAACATGCTAGTCACTCGCTAATCATGCTAAAAACATGCTAGTCACTTGCTAATCATGCTAAAAACATGCTAGCGACATGCTAGTATCTTGCTAATCATGCTAGTGACATGCTAGTCACTTGCTAATCATGCTAGAAACATGCTAGTGACATGCTAGTCACTTGCTAATCATGCTAGAAACATGCTAGCGACATGCTAGTAACTTGCTAATCATGCTAGTGACATGCTAGTCACTTGCTAATCATGCTAGAAACATGCTAGCGACATGCTAGTCACTCGCTAATCATGCTAAAAACATGCTAGTCACTTGCTAATCCTGCTAAAAACATGCTAGTGACATGCTAGTCACTCGGTAATCGTGCTAAAACATGCTAGCGACATGCTAGTCACTCGCTAATCATGCTAAAAACATGCTAGCGACATGCTAGTCACTCGCTAATCATGCTAAAAACATGCTAGTCACTCGCTAATCATGCTAAAAACATGCTAGTCACTTGCTAATCATGCTAAAAACATGCTAGTGACATGCTAGTCACTCGGTAATCGTGCTAAAACATGCTAGCGACATGCTAGTCACTCGCTAATCATGCTAAAAACATGCTAGCGACATGCTAGTCACTCGCTAATCATGCTAAAAACATGCTAGTCACTCGCTAATCATGCTAAAAACATGCTAGTCACTTGCTAATCATGCTAAAAACATGCTAGTGACATGCTAGTCACTCGGTAATCGTGCTAAAACATGCTAGCGACATGCTAGTCACTCGCTAATCATGCTAAAAACATGCTAGCGACATGCTAGTCACTCGCTAATCATGCTAGAAACATGCTAGCGACATGCTAGTAACTTGCTAATCATGCTAGTGACATGCTAGTCACTTGCTAATCATGCTAAAAACATGCTAGTCACTCGCTAATCATGCTAAAAACATGCTAGTCACTTGCTAATCATGCTAAAAACATGCTAGCGACATGCTAATCACTCGCTAATCATGCAAAAACATGCTAGTCACTTGCTAATTATGCTAAAAACATGCTAGCGACATGCTAGTCACTTGCTAATCATGCTATAAACATGCTAGTGACATGCTATTCACTCGCTAATCATGCTAAAAACATGCTAGCGACATGCTAGTCACTTGCTAATCATGCTAGAAACATGCTAGCGACATGCTAGTCACTCGCTAATCATGCTAGAAACATGCTAGCGACATGCTAGTCACTCGCTAATCATGTTAAAAACATGCTAGCGACATGCTAGTCACTCGCTAATCATGCTAGAATCATGCTAGTGACATGCTAGTCACTTGCTAATCATGCTAGAAACATGCTAGCGACATGCTAATCACTCGCTAATCATGCTAAAAACATGCTAGTCACTTGCTAATTATGCTAAAAACATGCTAGTCACTTGCTAATCATGCTAAAAACATGCTAGCGACATGCTAATCACTCGCTAATCATGCTAAAAACATGCTAGTCACTTGCTAATTATGCTAAAAACATGCTAGTCACTTGCTAATCATGCTAAAAACATGCTAGCGACATGCTAGTCACTTGCTAATCATGCTAGCGACGTGCTAGTCACTCGCTAATCATGCTAGAAACATGCTAGCGACATGCTAGTATCTTGCTAATCATGCTAGTGACATGCTAGTCACTTGCTAATCATGCTAGAAACATGCTAGCGACATGCTAATCACTCGCTAATCATGCTAAAAACATGCTAGTCACTTGCTAATTATGCTAAAAACATGCTAGCGACATGCTAGTCACTTGCTAATCATGCTATAAACATGCTAGCGACATGCTAGTCACTTGCTAATCATGCTAGAAACATGCTAGCGACATGCTAGTAACTTGCTAATCATGCTAGTGACATGCTAGTCACTTGCTAATCATGCTAGTGACATGCTAGCGACATGCTAGTAACTTGCTAATCATGCTAGTGACATGCTAGTCACTCGCTAATCATGTTAGAAACATGCTAGCGACATGCTAATCACTCGCTAATCATGCTAAAAACATGCTAGTCACTTGCTAATCATGCTAGAAACATGCTAGCGACATGCTAGTCAATCGCTAATCATGCTAAAAACATGCTAGTCACTTGCTAATCATGCTAGAAACATGGTAGCGACATGCTAGCGACATGCTAGCGACATGCTAGCGACATGCTAATCATGCTAGTGACATGCCAGTCAATTGTTAATCATGCTAAAAACTTGCTAGTGACATGTTAGTCACTCACTAATCATGCTAGAAACATGCTAGCGACATGCTAGTAACTTGCTAATCATGCTAGTGACATGCTAGTCACTCGCTAATCATGTTAGAAACATGCTAGCGACATGCTAATCACTCGCTAATCATGCTAAAAACATGCTAGTCACTTGCTAATCATGCTAGAAACATGCTAGCGACATGCTAGTCAATCGCTAATCATGCTAAAAACATGCTAGTCACTTGCTAATCATGCTAGAAACATGGTAGCGACATGCTAGCGACATGCTAGCGACATGCTAGCGACATGCTAATCATGCTAGTGACATGCCAGTCAATTGTTAATCATGCTAAAAACTTGCTAGTGACATGTTAGTCACTCACTAATCATGCTAAAAACATGCTAGCGACATGCTAGTCACCCGCTAATCATGCTAAAAACATGCTAGCGACATGCTAGTCACTCGCTAATCATGCTAAAAACATGCTAGTCACTTGCTAATCATGCTAAAAACATGCTAGCGACATGCTAGTCACTCGCTAATCATGCTAGAAACATGCTAGCGACATGCTAGTCACTTGCTAATCATGCTAGTGACATGCTAGTCACTTGCTAATCATGCTAGAAACATGTTAGCGACATGCTAGTCACTCGCTAATCATGCTAAAAACATGCTAGTCACTTGCTAATCATGCTAAAAACATGACTATCTATCTATCTATCTATCTATCTATCTATCTATCATCTGACTATTTCTATCTATCTATCTATCTATCTATCATCTGACTATTTCTATTTTTCTATCTTAATCATGCTAGCGACATGCTAGTCACTTGCTAATCATGCTAGCAACATGCTAGTAACTTGCTAATCATGGTAACAACATGCTAGTCACATGTTTATCATGCTAGAAACATGCTAGCGACATGCTAGTAACTTGCTAATCATGCTAGTGACATGCTAGTCACTTGCTAATCATGCTAAAAACATGCTAGCAACATGCTAGTCACTTGCTAATCATGCTAGAAACATGCTAGCGACATGCTAGTCACTTGCTAATCATGCTAAAAACATGCTAGTCACTTGCTAATCATGCTAAAAACATGCTAGCGACATGCTAGTCACTTGCTAATCATGCTAAAAACATGCTAGTGACATGCTAAAAACATGCTAGTCACTTGCTAATCATGCTAAAAACATGCTACCGACATGCTAGTCGCTTGCTAATCATGCTAGAAACATGCTAGCGACATGCTAGTCACTTGCTAATCATGCTAGAAACATGCTAGCGACATGCTACCAACTTGCTAATCATGCTAGTGACATGCTAGTCACTTGCTAATCATGCTAGAAACATGCTAGCGACATGCTAGTCACTCGCTAATCATGCTAAAAACATGCTAGCGACATGCTAGTAACTTGCTAATCATGCTAGTGACATGCTAGTCACTTGCTAATCATGCTAAAAACATGCTAGCGACATGCTAGTCACTTGCTAATCATGTTAAAAACATGCTAGCGACATGCTAGTCACTCGCTAATCATGCTAGAAACATGCTAGCGACATGCTAGTAACTTGCCAATCATGCTAGTGACATGCTAGTCACTTGCTAATCATGATAGAAACATGCTAGTGACATGCTAGTCACTCGCTAATCATGCTAAAAACATGCTAGCGACATGCTAGTCACTTGCTTATCATGCTAGAAACATGCTAGCGACATGCTAGTCACTTGCTTATCATGCTAGAAACATGCTAGCGACATGCTAGTCAATCGCTAATAATGCTAAACACATGCTAGTCACTTGCTAATCATGCTAAAAACATGCTAGCGACATGCTAGTCACTCGCTAATCATGCTAAAAACATGCTAGCGACATGCTAGTCACTCGCTAATCATGCTAAAAACATGCTAGTGACATGCTAGTCAATTGCTAATCATGCTAGAAACATGCTAGCGACATGCTAGTAACTTGCTAATTATGCTAGCAACATGTTAGTAACTAGCTTATCATGCTAGAAACATGCTAGTAACTTTGCTAATCATGCTAATGACATGCTAGTCACTTGCTTTATTAAACTTCTTAAACTTTTCAAACTTTTCAAACTTTTCAAACTTTATAAACTTTTCAAACTTTTCAAACTTTCTAAACTTTTCAAACTTTCTGTTCAGGCTTTCTCAAGCCAAATTAAAGTTTGTCTTGACGAACTTTTTATCTAGTTATTATTATTATTCTTCTTCTGAGACTAAATTTATCAACTCTAACTCCTCCTAGAGCTTTAACTCTACAGACTTCAAACTCAGCACAGCTCTTCAGACTGATCTCGCCGGGTGTGCTATATCTTTTCTAACTGATTGGACTTATGATTTTCATAAAAATTAATATTAAAAATCATAATATTAGAAACATGCTAGCGACATGCTAGTCACTTGCAAATCATGCTAGAAACATGCTAGCGACATGCTAGCAACTTGCTAATCATGCTAGTGACATGCAAGTCACTTGCTAATCATGCTAGCAACATGCTAGTCACTCGCTAATCATGCTAAAAACATGATAGCGACATGCTAGTCACTCGCTAATCATGCAAAAACATGCTAGCGACATGCTAGTCAATCGATAATCATGCTAAAAACATGCTAGCGACATGCTAGTCACTTGCTAATCATGCTAGAAAAATGCTAGCGACATGCTAGTCAATCGCTAATCATGCTAAACAATGCTAGTCACTTGCTAATCATGCTAAAAACATGCTAGCGACATGCTAGTCAATCGCTAATCATGCCAAAAACATGCTAGTGACATGCTAGTCACTCGCTAATCATGCTAAAAACATGCTAGTCACTTGCTAATCCTGCTAGAAACATGCTAGCGACATGCTAGTCACTTGCTAATCATGCTAGAAACATGCTAACGACATGCTAGCAACTTGCTAATCATGCTAGTGACATGCTAGTCACTTGCTAATCATGCTAAAAACATGCTAGCGACATGCTAGTCACTCGCTAATCATGCAAAAACATGCTAGCGACATGCTAGTCAATCGATAATCATGCTAAAACATGCTAGCGACATGCTAGTCACTCGCTAATCATGCTAAAAACATGCTAGCGACATGCTAGTCACTCGCTAATCATGCTAGAAACATGCTAACGACATGATAATAACTTGCTAATCATGCTAGTGACATGCTAGCGACATGCTAGTCACTTGCTTATCATGCTAGAAACATGCTAGCGACATGCTAGTCACTTGCTAATCATGCTAGAAAAATGCTAGCGACATGCTAGTCAATCGCTAATCATGCTAAACAATGCTAGTCACTTGCTAATCATGCTAAAAACATGCTAGCGACATGCTAGTCAATCGCTAATCATGCCAAAAACATGCTAGTGACATGCTAGTCACTCGCTAATCGTTCTAAAACATGCTAGCGACATGCTAGTCACTCGCTAATCATGCTAAAACATGCTAGCGACATGCTAGTCACTCGCTAATCATGCTAAAAACATGCTAGCGACATGCTAGTCACTTGCTAATCATGCTAGAAACATGGTAGCGACATGCTAGCGACATGCTAGCGACATGCTAGCGACATGCTAATCATGCTAGTGACATGCCAGTCAATTGTTAATCATGCTAAAAACTTGCTAGTGACATGTTAGTCACTCACTAATCATGCTAAAAACATGCTAGCGACATGCTAGTCACCCGCTAATCATGCTAAAAACATGCTAGCGACATGCTAGTCACTCGCTAATCATGCTAAAAACATGCTAGTCACTTGCTAATCATGCTAAAAACATGCTAGCGACATGCTAGTCACTCGCTAATCATGCTAGAAACATGCTAGCGACATGCTAGTCACTTGCTAATCATGCTAGTGACATGCTAGTCACTTGCTAATCATGCTAGAAACATGTTAGCGACATGCTAGTCACTCGCTAATCATGCTAAAAACATGCTAGTCACTTGCTAATCATGCTAAAAACATGACTATCTATCTATCTATCTATCTATCTATCTATCTATCTATCTATCATCTGACTATTTCTATCTATCTATCTATCTATCTATCATCTGACTATTTCTATTTTTCTATCTTAATCATGCTAGCGACATGCTAGTCACTCGCTAATCATGCTAAAAACATGCTAGCGACATGCTAGTCACTCGCTAATCATGCTAGAAACATGCTAGCGACATGCTAGTAACTTGCTAATCATGCTAGTGACATGCTAGTCACTTGCTAATCATGCTAAAAACATGCTAGTCACTCGCTAATCATGCTAAAAACATGCTAGTCACTTGCTAATCATGCTAAAAACATGCTAGCGACATGCTAATCACTCGCTAATCATGCAAAAACATGCTAGTCACTTGCTAATTATGCTAAAAACATGCTAGCGACATGCTAGTCACTTGCTAATCATGCTATAAACATGCTAGTGACATGCTATTCACTCGCTAATCATGCTAAAAACATGCTAGCGACATGCTAGTCACTTGCTAATCATGCTAGAAACATGCTAGCGACATGCTAGTCACTTGCTAATCATGCTAGAAACATGCTAGCGACATGCTAGTCACTCGCTAATCATGTTAAAAACATGCTAGCGACATGCTAGTCACTCGCTAATCATGCTAGAATCATGCTAGTGACATGCTAGTCACTTGCTAATCATGCTAGAAACATGCTAGCGACATGCTAATCACTCGCTAATCATGCTAAAAACATGCTAGTCACTTGCTAATTATGCTAAAAACATGCTAGTCACTTGCTAATCATGCTAAAAACATGCTAGCGACATGCTAATCACTCGCTAATCATGCTAAAAACATGCTAGTCACTTGCTAATTATGCTAAAAACATGCTAGTCACTTGCTAATCATGCTAAAAACATGCTAGCGACATGCTAGTCACTTGCTAATCATGCTAGCGACGTGCTAGTCACTCGCTAATCATGCTAGAAACATGCTAGCGACATGCTAGTATCTTGCTAATCATGCTAGTGACATGCTAGTCACTTGCTAATCATGCTAGAAACATGCTAGCGACATGCTAGTCACTCGCTAATCATGTTAAAACATGCTAGTGACATGCTAGTCACTTGCTAATCATGCTTGAAACATGCTAGCGACATGCTAGTCAATCGCTAATCATGCTAAACACATGCTAGTCACTTGCTAATCATGCTAAAACATGCTAGCGACATGCTAGTCACTTGCTAATCATGCTAGAAACATGCTAGTCACTTGCTAATTATGCTAAAAACATGCTAGTCACTTGCTAATCATGCTAAAAACATGCTAGCGACATGCTAGTCAATCGCTAATCATGCTAAACACATGCTAGTCACTTGCTAATCATGCTAAAACATGCTAGCGACATGCTAATCACTCGCTAATCATGCTAAAAACATGCTAGTCACTTGCTAATTATGCTAAAAACATGCTAGTCACTTGCTAATCATGCTAAAAACATGCTAGCGACATGCTAGTCACTTGCTAATCATGCTAAAAACATGCTAGCGACATGCTAGTCACTCGCTAATCATGCTAGAAACATGCTAGCGACATGCTAGTCACTTGCTAATCATGCTAGTGACATGCTAGTCACTTGCTAATCATGCTAGAAACATGCTAGCGACATGCTAGTCACTTGCTAATCATGCTAGAAACATGCTAGCGACATGCTAGTAACTTGCTAATCATGCTAGCGACATGCTAGTCAATTGCTAATCATGCTAGAAACATGCTAGCGACATGCTAGTCAATCGCTAATCATGCTAAAAACATGCTAGTCACTTGCTAATCATGCTAGAAACATGGTAGCGACATGCTAGTCATTCGCTAATCATGATAAAAACATGCTAGTGACATGCTAGTCACTTGCTAATCATGCTAGAAACATGCTAGCGACATGCTAGTCAATCGCTAATCATGCTAGTGACATGCTAGTCACTTGCTAATCATGCTAGAAACATGCTAGCGACATGCTAGTCACTTGCTAATCATGCTAAAAACATGCTAGCGACATGCTAGTATCTTGCTAATCATGCTAGTGACATGCTAGTCACTTGCTAATCATGCTAGAAACATGCTAGCGACATGCTAATCACTCGCTAATCATGCTAAAAACATGCTAGTCACTTGCTAATTATGCTAAAAACATGCTAGCGACATGCTAGTCACTTGCTAATCATGCTATAAACATGCTAGCGACATGCTAGTCACTCGCTAATCATGCTAAAAACATGCTAGTCACTTGCTAATCATGCTAAAAACATGCTAGCGACATGCTAGTATCTTGCTAATCATGCTAGTGACATGCTAGTCACTTGCTAATCATGCTAGAAACATGCTAGCGACATGCTAATCACTCGCTAATCATGCTAAAAACATGCTAGTCACTTGCTAATTATGCTAAAAACATGCTAGCGACATGCTAGTCACTTGCTAATCATGCTATAAACATGCTAGCGACATGCTAGTCACTTGCTAATCATGCTAGAAACATGCTAGCGACATGCTAGTCACCCGCTAATCATGCTAAAAACATGCTAGCGACATGCTAGTCACTCGCTAATCATGCTAAAAACATGCTAGTCACTTGCTAATCATGCTAAAAACATGCTAGCGACATGCTAGTCACTCGCTAATCATGCTAGAAACATGCTAGCGACATGCTAGTCACTTGCTAATCATGCTAGTGACATGCTAGTCACTTGCTAATCATGCTAGAAACATGCTAGCGACATGCTAGTCACTTGCTAATCATGCTAGAAACATGCTAGCGACATGCTAGTAACTTGCTAATCATGCTAGCGACATGCTAGTCACTTGCTAATCATGCTAGAAACATGCTAGCGACATGCTAGTCACTCGCTAATCATGCTAAAAACATGCTAGTCACTTGCTAATCCTGCTAAAAACATGCTAGTGACATGCTAGTCACTCGGTAATCGTGCTAAAAACATGCTAGTGACATGCTAGTCACTTGCTAATCATGCTAGAAACATGCTAGCGACATGCTAGTCACTTGTTAATCATGCTAGAAACATGCTAGCGACATGCTAGTAACTTGCTAATCATGCTAGTGACATGCTAGTCACTTGCTAATCATGCTAGAAACATGCTAGCGACATGCTAGTCACTTGCTAATCATGCTAGCGTCGTGCTAGTCACTCGCTAATCATGTTAGAAACATGCTAGCGACATGCTAGTAACTTGCTAATCATGCTAGCGACATGCTAGTCAATCGCTAATCATGCTAAAAACATGCTAGTCACTTGCTAATCATGCTAGAAACATGGTAGCGACATGCTAGTCATTCGCTAATCATGATAAAAACATGCTAGTGACATGCTAGTCACTTGCTAATCATGCTAGAAACATGCTAGCGACATGCTAGTCACTCGCTAATCATGCTAAAAACTTGCTAGTGACATGTTAGTCACTCACTAATCATGCTAAAAACATGCTAGCGACATGCTAGTCACCCGCTAATCATGCTAAAAACATGCTAGCGACATGCTAGTCACTCGCTAATCATGCTAAAAACATGCTAGTCACTTGCTAATCATGTTAAAAACATGCTAGCGACATGCTAGTATCTTGCTAATCATGCTAGTGACATGCTAGTCACTTGCTAATCATGCTAGAAACATGCTAGTGACATGCTAGTCACTTGCTAATCATGCTAGAAACATGCTAGCGACATGCTAGTCAATCGCTAATCATGCTAGTGACATGCTAGTCACTTGCTAATCATGCTAGAAACATGCTAGCGACATGCTAGTCACTCGCTAATCATGTTAAAAACATGCTAGCAACATGCTAGTCACTCGCTAATCATGCTAAAAACATGCTAGTGACATGCTAGTCACTCGGTAATCGTGCTAAAACATGCTAGCGACATGCTAGTCACTCGCTAATCATGCTAAAAACATGCTAGCGACATGCTAGTCACTCGCTAATCATGTTAAAAACATGCTAGCAACATGCTAGTCACTCGCTAATCATGCTAAAAACATGTTAGTGACATGCTAGTCACTCGATAATCGTGCTAAAACATGCTAGCGACATGCTAGTCACTCGCTAATCGTGCTAAAACATGCTAGCGACATGCTAGTCACTCGCTAATCATGCTAGAAACATGCTAGCGACATGCTAGTAACTTGCTAATCATGCTAGTGACATGCTAGTCACTTGCTAATCATGCTAGAAACATGCTAGCGACATGCTAGTCACTCGCTAATCATGCTAAAAACATGCTAGTCACTTGCTAATCCTGCTAAAAACATGCTAGTGACATGCTAGTCACTCGGTAATCGTGCTAAAACATGCTAGCGACATGCTAGTCACTCGCTAATCATGCTAAAAACATGCTAGCGACATGCTAGTCACTCGCTAATCATGCTAAAAACATGCTAGTCACTCGCTAATCATGCTAAAAACATGCTAGTCACTTGCTAATCATGCTAAAAACATGCTAGTGACATGCTAGTCACTCGGTAATCGTGCTAAAACATGCTAGCGACATGCTAGTCACTCGCTAATCATGCTAAAAACATGCTAGCGACATGCTAGTCACTCGCTAATCATGCTAGAAACATGCTAGCGACATGCTAGTAACTTGCTAATCATGCTAGTGACATGCTAGTCACTTGCTAATCATGCTAAAAACATGCTAGTCACTCGCTAATCATGCTAAAAACATGCTAGTCACTTGCTAATCATGCTAAAAACATGCTAGCGACATGCTAATCACTCGCTAATCATGCAAAAACATGCTAGTCACTTGCTAATTATGCTAAAAACATGCTAGCGACATGCTAGTCACTTGCTAATCATGCTATAAACATGCTAGTGACATGCTATTCACTCGCTAATCATGCTAAAAACATGCTAGCGACATGCTAGTCACTTGCTAATCATGCTAGAAACATGCTAGCGACATGCTAGTCACTTGCTAATCATGCTAGAAACATGCTAGCGACATGCTAGTCACTCGCTAATCATGTTAAAAACATGCTAGCGACATGCTAGTCACTCGCTAATCATGCTAGAATCATGCTAGTGACATGCTAGTCACTTGCTAATCATGCTAGAAACATGCTAGCGACATGCTAATCACTCGCTAATCATGCTAAAAACATGCTAGTCACTTGCTAATTATGCTAAAAACATGCTAGTCACTTGCTAATCATGCTAAAAACATGCTAGCGACATGCTAATCACTCGCTAATCATGCTAAAAACATGCTAGTCACTTGCTAATTATGCTAAAAACATGCTAGTCACTTGCTAATCATGCTAAAAACATGCTAGCGACATGCTAGTCACTTGCTAATCATGCTAGCGACGTGCTAGTCACTCGCTAATCATGCTAGAAACATGCTAGTGACATGCTAGTCACTTGCTAATCATGCTAGAAACATGCTAGCGACATGCTAATCACTCGCTAATCATGCTAAAAACATGCTAGTCACTTGCTAATTATGCTAAAAACATGCTAGCGACATGCTAGTCACTTGCTAATCATGCTATAAACATGCTAGCGACATGCTAGTCACTTGCTAATCATGCTAGAAACATGCTAGCGACATGCTAGTAACTTGCTAATCATGCTAGTGACATGCTAGTCACTTGCTAATCATGCTAGTGACATGCTAGCGACATGCTAGTAACTTGCTAATCATGCTAGTGACATGCTAGTCACTCGCTAATCATGTTAGAAACATGCTAGCGACATGCTAATCACTCGCTAATCATGCTAAAAACATGCTAGTCACTTGCTAATCATGCTAGAAACATGCTAGCGACATGCTAGTCAATCGCTAATCATGCTAAAAACATGCTAGTCACTTGCTAATCATGCTAGAAACATGGTAGCGACATGCTAGCGACATGCTAGCGACATGCTAGCGACATGCTAATCATGCTAGTGACATGCCAGTCAATTGTTAATCATGCTAAAAACTTGCTAGTGACATGTTAGTCACTCACTAATCATGCTAGAAACATGCTAGCGACATGCTAGTAACTTGCTAATCATGCTAGTGACATGCTAGTCACTCGCTAATCATGTTAGAAACATGCTAGCGACATGCTAATCACTCGCTAATCATGCTAAAAACATGCTAGTCACTTGCTAATCATGCTAGAAACATGCTAGCGACATGCTAGTCAATCGCTAATCATGCTAAAAACATGCTAGTCACTTGCTAATCATGCTAGAAACATGGTAGCGACATGCTAGCGACATGCTAGCGACATGCTAGCGACATGCTAATCATGCTAGTGACATGCCAGTCAATTGTTAATCATGCTAAAAACTTGCTAGTGACATGTTAGTCACTCACTAATCATGCTAAAAACATGCTAGCGACATGCTAGTCACCCGCTAATCATGCTAAAAACATGCTAGCGACATGCTAGTCACTCGCTAATCATGCTAAAAACATGCTAGTCACTTGCTAATCATGCTAAAAACATGCTAGCGACATGCTAGTCACTCGCTAATCATGCTAGAAACATGCTAGCGACATGCTAGTCACTTGCTAATCATGCTAGTGACATGCTAGTCACTTGCTAATCATGCTAGAAACATGTTAGCGACATGCTAGTCACTCGCTAATCATGCTAAAAACATGCTAGTCACTTGCTAATCATGCTAAAAACATGACTATCTATCTATCTATCTATCTATCTATCTATCATCTGACTATTTCTATCTATCTATCTATCTATCTATCATCTGACTATTTCTATTTTTCTATCTTAATCATGCTAGCGACATGCTAGTCACTTGCTAATCATGCTAGCAACATGCTAGTAACTTGCTAATCATGGTAACAACATGCTAGTCACATGTTTATCATGCTAGAAACATGCTAGCGACATGCTAGTAACTTGCTAATCATGCTAGTGACATGCTAGTCACTTGCTAATCATGCTAAAAACATGCTAGCAACATGCTAGTCACTTGCTAATCATGCTAGAAACATGCTAGCGACATGCTAGTCACTTGCTAATCATGCTAAAAACATGCTAGTCACTTGCTAATCATGCTAAAAACATGCTAGCGACATGCTAGTCACTTGCTAATCATGCTAAAAACATGCTAGTGACATGCTAAAAACATGCTAGTCACTTGCTAATCATGCTAAAAACATGCTACCGACATGCTAGTCGCTTGCTAATCATGCTAGAAACATGCTAGCGACATGCTAGTCACTTGCTAATCATGCTAGAAACATGCTAGCGACATGCTACCAACTTGCTAATCATGCTAGTGACATGCTAGTCACTTGCTAATCATGCTAGAAACATGCTAGCGACATGCTAGTCACTCGCTAATCATGCTAAAAACATGCTAGCGACATGCTAGTAACTTGCTAATCATGCTAGTGACATGCTAGTCACTTGCTAATCATGCTAAAAACATGCTAGCGACATGCTAGTCACTTGCTAATCATGTTAAAAACATGCTAGCGACATGCTAGTCACTCGCTAATCATGCTAGAAACATGCTAGCGACATGCTAGTAACTTGCCAATCATGCTAGTGACATGCTAGTCACTTGCTAATCATGATAGAAACATGCTAGTGACATGCTAGTCACTCGCTAATCATGCTAAAAACATGCTAGCGACATGCTAGTCACTTGCTTATCATGCTAGAAACATGCTAGCGACATGCTAGTCACTTGCTTATCATGCTAGAAACATGCTAGCGACATGCTAGTCAATCGCTAATAATGCTAAACACATGCTAGTCACTTGCTAATCATGCTAAAAACATGCTAGCGACATGCTAGTCACTCGCTAATCATGCTAAAAACATGCTAGCGACATGCTAGTCACTCGCTAATCATGCTAAAAACATGCTAGTGACATGCTAGTCAATTGCTAATCATGCTAGAAACATGCTAGCGACATGCTAGTAACTTGCTAATTATGCTAGCAACATGTTAGTAACTAGCTTATCATGCTAGAAACATGCTAGTAACTTTGCTAATCATGCTAATGACATGCTAGTCACTTGCTTTATTAAACTTCTTAAACTTTTCAAACTTTTCAAACTTTTCAAACTTTATAAACTTTTCAAACTTTTCAAACTTTCTAAACTTTTCAAACTTTCTGTTCAGGCTTTCTCAAGCCAAATTAAAGTTTGTCTTGACGAACTTTTTTATCTAGTTATTATTATTATTCTTCTTCTGAGACTAAATTTATCAACTCTAACTCCTCCTAGAGCTTTAACTCTACAGACTTCAAACTCAGCACAGCTCTTCAGACTGATCTCGCCGGGTGTGCTATATCTTTTCTAACTGATTGGACTTATGATTTTCATAAAAATTAATATTAAAAATCATAATATTAGAAACATGCTAGCGACATGCTAGTCACTTGCAAATCATGCTAGAAACATGCTAGCGACATGCTAGCAACTTGCTAATCATGCTAGTGACATGCAAGTCACTTGCTAATCATGCTAGCAACATGCTAGTCACTCGCTAATCATGCTAAAAACATGATAGCGACATGCTAGTCACTCGCTAATCATGCAAAAACATGCTAGCGACATGCTAGTCAATCGATAATCATGCTAAAAACATGCTAGCGACATGCTAGTCACTTGCTAATCATGCTAGAAAAATGCTAGCGACATGCTAGTCAATCGCTAATCATGCTAAACAATGCTAGTCACTTGCTAATCATGCTAAAAACATGCTAGCGACATGCTAGTCAATCGCTAATCATGCCAAAAACATGCTAGTGACATGCTAGTCACTCGCTAATCATGCTAAAAACATGCTAGTCACTTGCTAATCCTGCTAGAAACATGCTAGCGACATGCTAGTCACTTGCTAATCATGCTAGAAACATGCTAACGACATGCTAGCAACTTGCTAATCATGCTAGTGACATGCTAGTCACTTGCTAATCATGCTAAAAACATGCTAGCGACATGCTAGTCACTCGCTAATCATGCAAAAACATGCTAGCGACATGCTAGTCAATCGATAATCATGCTAAAACATGCTAGCGACATGCTAGTCACTCGCTAATCATGCTAAAAACATGCTAGCGACATGCTAGTCACTCGCTAATCATGCTAGAAACATGCTAACGACATGATAATAACTTGCTAATCATGCTAGTGACATGCTAGCGACATGCTAGTCACTTGCTTATCATGCTAGAAACATGCTAGCGACATGCTAGTCACTTGCTAATCATGCTAGAAAAATGCTAGCGACATGCTAGTCAATCGCTAATCATGCTAAACAATGCTAGTCACTTGCTAATCATGCTAAAAACATGCTAGCGACATGCTAGTCAATCGCTAATCATGCCAAAAACATGCTAGTGACATGCTAGTCACTCGCTAATCGTTCTAAAACATGCTAGCGACATGCTAGTCACTCGCTAATCATGCTAAAACATGCTAGCGACATGCTAGTCACTCGCTAATCATGCTAAAAACATGCTGGGACATGCTAGTCACTCGCTAATCATGCTAGAAACATGCTAGCGACATGCTAGTCACTTGCTAATCATGCTTGAAACATGCTAGCGACATGCTAGTCAATCGCTTATCATGCTAAACACATGCTAGTCACTTGCTAATCATGCTAAAACATGCTAGCGACATGCTAGTCACTTGCTAATCATGCTAGAAACATGCTAGCGACATGCTAGTCACTCGCTATTCATGCTAAGAACATGCTAGTGACATGCTAGTCAATTGCTAATCATGCTAGAAACATGCTAGTAACTTTGCTAATCATGCTAATGACATGCTAGTCACTTGCTTTATTAAACTTCTTAAACTTTTCAAACTTTTCAAACTTTCTAAACTTTTCAAACTTTTCAAACTTTTCAAACTTTCTAAACTTTTCAAACTTTCTGTTCAGGCTTTCTCAAGCCAACTTAAAGTTTGTCTTGACGAACTTTTTTATCTAGTTATTATTATTCTTCTGAGACTAAATTTCTGACTGCTACTCCTCCTAGAGCTTTAACTCTACAGACTCCAAACTCAGCCCAGCTCTTCAGACTGATCTGACTCGAGTTGCTATATCTTTTTAGACTGATTGGACTTACGGTTTTCATAAAAATGAAGATTAAAAATCATAAAAATCCCATAGACTTACATTGAAAAGCCTCTGCTCATCTGAACATTCCGTAAACTCCAACTGTCAAAAATTCAAATCTAAACACACTGAAGCCCATTACACTCAATCAGACATGCCTTCTTTGTACTATTACTAACCCTTTCAAACTTATTCAGACGCATCTATCTATCTATCTATCTATCTATCTATCTATCTATCTATCTATCTATCTATCTATCTATCTATCATCTGACTGTTTCTATCTATCTATCTATCTATATATCTATCTATCTATCTATCATCTGACTAGCAGGCTATCTATCGTCTGACTATTTCTATCTATCTATCTATCTATCTATCTATCTATCTATCTATCTATCTATCTATCTATCATCTGACTGTTTCTATCTATCTATCTATCTATCTATCTATCTATCTATCTATCTATCTATCTATCTATCTATCTATCATCTGACTGCTTCTATCTATCTATCTATCTATCTATCTATCTATCTATCTATCTATCTATCTATCTATCTATCTATCTATCATCTGACTGCTTCTATCTATCTATCTATCTATCTATCTATCTATCTATCTATCTATCTATCTATCTATCATCTGACTGTTTCTATCTATCTATCTATCTATCTATCTATCTATCTATCTGTCTATCTATCTATCTATCGTCTGACTATTTCTATCTATCTATCTATCTATCTATCTATCTATCTATCTATCTATCTATCGTCTGACTATTTCTATCTATCTATCTATCTATCTATCTATCTATATATCTATCTATCTATCTATCTATCTATCTATCTATCTATCCTAGCAACATGCTAATAATGTTAGAAACATGCTAGTAACTTGTTAATCATGCTAGCGACATGCTAGTCACATGCTAATCATGCTAGAAACATGCTAGCGACATGCTAGTCACTTGCTAATCATGCTAAAAACATGCTAGCGACATGCTAGTCACTTGCTAATCATGCTAGCGACGTGCTAGTCACTCGCTAATCATGCCAAAAACATGCTAGTCACTTGCTAATCATGCTAAAAACATGCTAGTGACATGCTAGTCACTTGCTAATCATGCTAGAAACATGCTAGCGACATGCTAGTCACTCGCTAATCATGCTAAAAACATGCTAGTGACATGCTAGTCACTTGCTAATCATGCTAGAAACATGCTAGCGACATGCTAGTCACTCGCTAATCATGCTAAAAACATGCTAGTCACTTGCTGATCATGCTAAAAACATGCTAGTGACATGCTAGTCACTCGCTTATCATACTAGAAACATGCTAGAGACATGCTAGTCACTTGTTAATCATGCTAGAAACATGCTAGTGACATGCTAGTAACATGCTAATCATGCTAGAAACATGCTAGCGACATGCTAGTCACTCACTAATCATGCTAAAAACATGCTAGTCACTTGCTAATCATGCTAAAAACATGCTAGTGACATGCTAGTCACTTGCTAATCATGCTAGAAACATGCTAGCGACATGCTAGTCACTCGCTAATCATGCTAAAAACATGCTAGTGACATGCTAGTCACTTGCTAATCATGCTAGAAACATGCTAGCGACATGCTAGTCACTTGCTAATCATGCTAAAAACATGCTAGCGACATGCTAGTAACTTGCTAATCATGCTACTGACATGCTAGTCACTTGCTAATCATGCTAGAAACATGCTAGCGACATGCTAGTCACTCGCTAATCATGTTAAAACATGCTAGTGACATGCTAGTCACTTGCTAATCATGCTTGAAACATGCTAGCGACATGCTAGTCAATCGCTAATCATGCTAAACACATGCTAGTCACTTGCTAATCATGCTAAAACATGCTAGCGACATGCTAGTCACTTGCTAATCATGCTAGAAACATGCTAGCGACATGCTAGTCACTCGCTATTCATGCTAAGAACATGCTAGTGACATGCTAGTCAATTGCTAATCATGCTAGAAACATGCTAGTAACTTTGCTAATCATGCTAATGACATGCTAGTCACTTGCTTTATTAAACTTCTTAAACTTTTCAAACTTTTCAAACTTTCTAAACTTTTCAAACTTTTCAAACTTTTCAAACTTTCTAAACTTTTCAAACTTTCTGTTCAGGCTTTCTCAAGCCAACTTAAAGTTTGTCTTGACGAACTTTTTTATCTAGTTATTATTATTCTTCTGAGACTAAATTTCTGACTGCTACTCCTCCTAGAGCTTTAACTCTACAGACTCCAAACTCAGCCCAGCTCTTCAGACTGATCTGACTCGAGTTGCTATATCTTTTTAGACTGATTGGACTTACGGTTTTCATAAAAATGAAGATTAAAAATCATAAAAATCCCATAGACTTACATTGAAAAGCCTCTGCTCATCTGAACATTCCGTAAACTCCAACTGTCAAAAATTCAAATCTAAACACACTGAAGCCCATTACACTCAATCAGACATGCCTTCTTTGTACTATTACTAACCCTTTCAAACTTATTTAGACGCATCTATCTATCTATCTATCTATCTATCTATCTATCTATCTATCTATCTATCTATCTATCTATCTATCATCTGACTGTTTCTATCTATCTATCTATCTATATATCTATCTATCTATCTATCATCTGACTAGCAGGCTATCTATCGTCTGACTATTTCTATCTATCTATCTATCTATCTATCTATCTATCTATCTATCTATCTATCTATCATCTGACTGTTTCTATCTATCTATCTATCTATCTATCTATCTATCTATCTATCTATCTATCTATCATCTGACTGCTTCTATCTATCTATCTATCTATCTATCTATCTATCTATCTATCTATCTATCTATCTATCATCTGACTGCTTCTATCTATCTATCTATCTATCTATCTATCTATCTATCTATCTATCTATCTATCATCTGACTGTTTCTATCTATCTATCTATCTATCTATCTATCTATCTATCTATCTGTCTATCTATCTATCTATCGTCTGACTATTTCTATCTATCTATCTATCTATCTATCTATCTATCTATCTATCTATCTATCTATCTATCTATCTATCGTCTGACTATTTCTATCTATCTATCTATCTATCTATCTATCTATCTATCTATCTATCTATCTATCTATCTATCTATCTATCCTAGCAACATGCTAATAATGTTAGAAACATGCTAGTAACTTGTTAATCATGCTAGCGACATGCTAGTCACATGCTAATCATGCTAGAAACATGCTAGTGACATGCTAGTAACTTGCTAATCATGCTAGTCACTTCCTAATTATGCTAGTGACATGCTAGTAATTTGCTAATCATGCTAGAAACATGCTAGCGACCTGCTAGTAACATGCTAATCATGCAAAAAACATGCTAGTCACTTGCTAATCATGCTAGAAACATGCTAGCGACATGCTAGTCACTCGCTAATCATGCCAAAAACATGCTAGTCACTTGCTAATCATGCTAAAAACATGCTAGTGACATGCTAGTCACTTGCTAATCATGCTAGAAACATGCTAGCGACATGCTAGTCACTCGCTAATCATGCTAAAAACATGCTAGTGACATGCTAGTCACTTGCTAATCATGCTAGAAACATGCTAGCGACATGCTAGTCACTCGCTAATCATGCTAAAAACATGCTAGTCACTTGCTGATCATGCTAAAAACATGCTAGTGACATGCTAGTCACTCGCTTATCATACTAGAAACATGCTAGAGACATGCTAGTCACTTGTTAATCATGCTAGAAACATGCTAGTGACATGCTAGTAACATGCTAATCATGCTAGAAACATGCTAGCGACATGCTAGTCACTCGCTAATCATGCTAAAAACATGCTAGTCACTTGCTAATCATGCTAAAAACATGCTAGTGACATGCTAGTCACTTGCTAATCATGCTAGAAACATGCTAGCGACATGCTAGTCACTCGCTAATCATGCTAAAAACATGCTAGTGACATGCTAGTCACTTGCTAATCATGCTAGAAATATGCTAGCGACATGCTAGTCACTTGCTAATCATGCTAAAAACATGCTAGCGACATGCTAGTAACTTGCTTATCATGCTACTGACATGCTAGTCACTTGCTGATCATGCTAGAAACATGCTAGCGACATGCTAGTCACTCGCTAATCATGTTAAAACATGCTAGTGACATGCTAGTCAATTGCTAATCATGCAAGAAACATGCTAGTGACATGCTAGTAACTTGCTAATTATGCTAGCAACATGCTAGTAACTAGCTTATCATGCTAGAAACATGCTAGTAACTTTGCTAATCATGCTAATGACATGCTAGTCACTTGCTTTATTAAACTTTTTAAACTTTTCAAACTTTCTAAACTTTTCAAACTTTCTGTTCAGGCTTTCTCAAGCCAACTTAAAGTTTGTCTTGACGAACTTTTTTATCTAGTTATTATTATTATGTTAATACACTGAAGACTGGAGTAATGATGCAGAAAATTCAGCTTTGATCACAGGAATAAACTGCATTTTAAAAAACATTCAAATAGAAAGCAGTTCTTTTAAATTGTAAAAATATTTCACATTACTGTTTTTGCTGTGTTTTGGATCAAATAAATGCTGGCTTGGTGAGCAGAAGAGACTTTAAAAAATAATAAAAATCTTACTGTTCAAAAACTTTTGACTGGTGGTGTATATTATTTTTTTGTAAAATTGTACATGTAATTATTTTTGTAAAATAATAAATATAAAAATACCCAATGAAACAATGGATGCCTTTTCATTCATCTTTAAGTATGTGGAGGACCTGGACATGTTTCATATCAAGTTGTGATGAACAAGGCCTGAAGGTTAATTTCATGTTACTTATATAATCTATCAATGCAATCTTTATTCAGCCTAAGTATGTGTAGCCTACTGCATATGGGGAACTGTTGATTTTATCATTCAAATGTTAACACTTTATGATAAGTGGAATAAATCTTTAGAAAATTAAATGACAATTATACCATACCAACTTTTACAATAATTTTGCATACTTTTACAATACCAAAATCTAATTGTCCCCTTTAAATTTGATGCATTTCAATTTTGCCTTGGGTAGGTCAAAATCGTTTTTTAATAAAAGTGAATTTATCTCATTACATAAATGAACAAGGTAAGGTTTAAAAGTTTTAATTGACAATTAGCCTACTTTAATCAACATAAGCGTTTTAGGAGCTGTTATGATGACGAAATCAGCTCCGTATATTAGACATATTAAATATATATTAGATTTAAGTTGTGCCATTTTAGCCTAGACATCCTTTACAAAAATAAGAAAACGTGTATTAGTAAAACGAAGGACAATATTATTTTATTTAGATCCCATAAACTTCCATAAATTGCTTCAACATACTTCCGGGTTTCCAGGTACGGGGATGGGGAAATCACATGAGGAGACGTATTTGATATGGGCATGGCTTTCGTTACGTCACACTTGGATGTGGGCGGGGTTGTGTCTGGGATGGGCGTGACTTCTGATGTCACACTTGGATGTGGGCGGGGTTGTGTCGGGGATGGGCGTGACTTCTGATGTCACACTTGGATGTGGGCGGGGTTGGATGTCCACCGCAGGCTGCAGCGAGCCCTACTTGAAACTGTCCAGTCCTGCGATAGGCAAACGCAAAACCAAACGCCACAATTCACACGTATTTACCAGGGTAAGACACACGTAATTAAAGCAAAGTTTTCCTAGCAACGATGATCACGCAGTAGTCTAATGAGAAAACGAGGCAAAAACACTTACAAACTGCTGTCCTTATCTGTCGCTCGACTGTTAAAAACTAAATGCAATTTTCATGATCCCTCTTTTTTTTTAAAATAATTTAGCATAATTTGCAATTCAATCAAAAACCTATGAATGATGAAGTGAATCAAGTCTGATCAATCATTGTAAGATATCACTGTCTCACACAATCCTAGAACAGGATCTAGTTTATTTCTTTATGAGAAATATGAGTCTTGGTGCTGTGATGTGATCAGAGAGCAGTGTTAGTGAAATCACAGCTGGATAAATGCCTCATATCAATATCTTTCTACAGTATCCATGCATTTATTTAAACATCGTCTCTGATCTCTGATCAAACACCAGATTTCAGTTCAGTCATGCATAGAGAAAAATCACATATTTATCTTAATTATTTGAATAGAGTGAGTAAATTAAATGTTGTTATAAAGCTATTGATGATCGTATTGAATTAATTTCTGATACTGATATTCGTAATGTTATTATTCATGATTTTCATATTCATCTAAGAATTACACACTTCATACAGATTTGATATGAAACACAATAAAAACATTGTGGTCAGATCCTCTTATTGTTCTTATTATCAGCGAGTGGATTTAAGTTTGAGGAAATCAAATTCTTCCAACAGCTGCTGTAAAAAATACAGTGTAATGATCTGCTGAAACTCTCAGTGCTGTCACACATGTATTACTGTGAACATGTTTCTGATCATCAGTCACTGAGCTGCTGTAGAAGACACCAAACACATTCATCATGTGCTTCATCGTCTCATGTAAACGTCACACAAACACTCAGTGACGTGTGTCAGATACAGCACACGCTTCAGCTACGAGAGGATGAGTCCGAGGAAGATACAGAAATATATGTCATGTAAACAAACACAACTGCTAGATGTTCACAGAAGTTAAATGATGAGTCAAACACTAAAGACAGGACAGATGAATCATGTTCATGTACAGTCTGATCAGATCACATGATCAACAATCACACATGATTTATTACATTTACACAAACACACATAATTCATACTCAACTGAGCTTCTGCACATTCACTTACTGTAAAAAGATTTTCATCTTAATATCTTCATAATGCTTCTAATGTGTGTAATATTGAGTGAACACGAGGCAGTGAGTAAACTAAGAGTGTTGAAGATTTTGAGAGTATATGATATTTTATATGTTTGTATAGTTTTGAAGGAGGGAAATTGTGTATTAGTGAAGTTATATTACTTCTGTGCTTATTTTTTAATAATGATATTAAATCAGAATCAGATCAAATGTTTGTATTGATTTATTAATTGTTGTTGTTTTCTTCTACAGTGTTGCTGAGATTGACTGATAAATCAAGTCAGCGAGTGATTACTATATTCAATGTTCTGGCTGGAATAAGTTTTGATGTTCTGCCTTCACTTCAGTTCATCCTCCTCTTCTACTCCTTTGGATCGATTAAAGGAGGTGAGTTTACATTTATGAACTAGTCACATTCATTCATGAGTAATAGTGCAAGAAAACATTATTCATTATTCAACATTATTAAAATCCAATCAAGAACAATCTGTGGAAACTTTACAGTTATTTACTGCTTCATTCATAAACACTAATTAAAATACTGATCTGATTAATTAATTACAGTTTATATCCAGTAGAGAGGGTGGAAGAAGAAAAATAGTTTTTTCTTCATAACACACCTTTTAAATATTAAAGAGCAGGTCAGATGGGTTTTTGAAAAATCTCTCTTTTGCAGTTTATAACGTAGCTATCCTTAAATGAAAACAATCTGCAAAGTTGTTAATCAAAAAAGTGCATGATAAATAAAGATATTGTCTCTCAAAAGAGAGAGTCGGTTCTGAATCGCCGTAACGAGTCGTTATATTTTCGACTCTTTTGCCTGTTTGCCTGTACGTCACTGGGTACACATTTGCATAATCCCCGCCTGCCCGCGAAATACGAACAGAGTCTGATCTGCCCACAAACACTTTTGCTATTAGTGCGTTTACATCATGTTGAGAAGACGCGGTGTTCAAGGATACCACAGAAATACAATTCGAGCCTTTTGTTGTGTGCTTGTCATTTTATCAAGAACTGCTTCTCTAATCTGGGCTTTTATCTTCGTTGGCTTCTAATCCTCTTAATTTGGACTAACAAGCTCTCTGAACCACGACCTGTAAGTACAATTGATATGTTGTGTACATTTTCAATTGAGTGCTCAAAATATAATTTTTTTGTGCCAATATGTGATGTATACCTAGTGCAGCTTTAGGTTTCCAGGTAAAGCACGATATTACTGTCTTACTGAAGTAGTTCTAAAAATTCGCAGTGAACCTAAGAATATGTAGATTATTGTAGACTGACGTTGTTCTAATTACTTTGTTTAATAATAAAGAATGCAGTGTAGCACACAGACTTTATAATAATTGTGAAACTGCTGTTTATTGTGCTGCACTGGCAGTTACAGGGTTAATGTGGGAGAGATGAGTGATTTCGGCTGCTGCTCCTGTGATATAACTGTTCTGCGTTCTGATTAAAAGTTAAGACCAAGCGTCTTTTGTCTGTCGTTCTTCAAACATTACAGTAGACATATTTTGGTTTACAAACTGTATTGTTTAATCAGTTAGTCACGTTAGCACTCGGCTAATGTATCCACCTAGTGTTCACAGTTTAGCAGCTAAACTTTAGCTGTGGGCACGATTCGCTTGCATAAGTGTTTTTGTATTTTATGTCATTATAAGAACGGATTGATTATATTATTGTTTTATGTAAAGGTGCTTTGTCAATGGTAGCGCTGGCTAACTGGCTCAAGGACTCATCTCTGTGCCAATCACAACAGGTTTGGCCAGCTGACCAATCAGAGCAGAGTAGGCTTGAGGAAGGGAGGGGCTTGCTCCGAACTTGCTTGAAACAAATCATTTCCTAATCATTGGCAAATGACTCTAATATTAAATGTATATTCTGAGAAAATTACAATGTTTTCTGACCTTAGATGCATTTAAACCTGATGTAGGGGACTCCAATACAATATTGGGACACTTTAAAATACCATCTGACCTGCTCTTTAACAATGCAGATTTGCACAGCCTTCTTTGATCATATTTACCGAGGGTGCCAATAATTCTGACCACGACTGTATATGTGCTCTCTTGTGCGTCAGTGAAGTCCAGCTGTAGTGCTGTTCTCAGATGAGCTCATTTCTGGTCATGTTTGTGTCTGTGGATTGTTATTTACAGAGACGAATCTTCTGTTAATATGTGTGCTCTCTCAGTGAAGTCCGGCTGTAGTGCTGTTCTCAGATGAGCTCATTTCCCGGCGCGTGGGATCAGATCGTCTCTTTCTCTAATGTGTCAAACATGTCTTCACTGAGGAGATGACTCTGATGGAGGAGTGTTTATGACACACAGGAATGTGTTGTTTTGGGACAGAAGTAGTTCTTTAATTCTTCCTGAATTATTTACACACATACAGTACTTCTGTGGATCTGTTGTTTAAATGCAGTATATCACATGATCAGGAGTGTGATATTACTGTATATCAGCACAGCTGTTATTACCTGCGGCGGATCAATAATATCTCCTGTGTGTGTGATATTAATAATAATATATTTAATGACATTGCTCATATATTTTATTTGTTGTGCTCCTAATCCTCCATATTTACACTTACCCATATGTTTAAAATGCTGAAAATAAAACCATTTTCATCTTACAGACAGAAGTGAATATTACACACTGTAAATATGAGTGATGGATATAATAACTGATGTAAATCACTGATAGAGTCTGATGGGATGTGAATGTGTTGATGTGTCTGTCAGTGAAGATCAGTATCTGCATTAATATAATCTTAATATAATCTCAGTATCTGCATTAATATAATCTTAATATAATCTCAGTATCTGTATTAATATAATCTTAATATAATCTCAGTATCTGTATTAATATAATCTCAGTATCTGTATTAATATAATCTTAATATAATCTCAGTATCTGTATTAATATAATCTCAGTATCTGCATTAATATAATCTTAATATAATCTCAGTATCTGTGTTAATATGATCTTAATATAATCTCAGTATCTGTGTTAATATGATCTTAATATAATCTCAGTATCTGTGTTAATATGATCTTAATATAATCTCATTATCTGTGTTAATATGATCTTAATATAATCTCAGTATCTGTGTTAATATGATCTTAATATAATCTCAGTATCTGTGTTAATATGATCTTAATATGATCTCAGTATCTGTATTAATATAATCTTAATATAATCTCAGTATCTGCATTAATATAATCTTAATATAATCTCAGTATCTGTATTAATATAATCTCAGTATCTGCGTTAATATAATCTTAATATAATCTCAGTATCTGCATTAATATAATCTTAATATAATCTCAGTATCTGTATTAATATAATCTCAGTATCTGCATTAATATAATCTTAATATAATCTCAGTATCTGTATTAATATAATCTTAATATAATCTCAGTATCTGTATTAATATAATCTCAGTATCTGCATTAATATAATCTTAATATAATCTCAGTATCTGTATTAATATAATCTTAATATAATCTCAGTATCTGTATTAATATAATCTTAATATAATCTCAGTATCTGTATTAATATAATCTCAGTATCTGCATTAATATAATCTTAATATAATCTCAGTATCTGTATTAATATAATCTTAATATAATCTCAGTATCTGTATTAATATAATCTTAATATAATCTCAGTATCTGTATTAATATAATCTTAATATAATCTCAGTATCTGTGTTAATATGATCTTAATATAATCTCAGTATCTGTATTAATATAATCTTAATATAATCTCAGTATCTGTATTAATATAATCTTAATATAATCTCAGTATCTGTATTAATATAATCTTAATATAATCTCAGTATCTGTATTAATATATTCTTAATATAATCTCAGTATCTGTATTAATATGATCTTAATATAATCTCAGTATCTGTGTTAATATGATCTTAATATAATCTCAGTATCTGTATTAATATAATCTTAATATAATCTCAGTATCTGTATTAATATATTCTTAATATAATCTCAGTATCTGTGTTAATATGATCTTAATATAATCTCAGTATCTGTGTTAATATGATCTTAATATAATCTCAGTATCTGTATTAATATAATCTCAGTATCTGTGTTAATATGATCTTAATATAATCTCAGTATCTGTATTAATATAATCTCAGTATCTGTATTAATATATTCTTAATATAATCTCAGTATCTGTATTAATATGATCTTAATATAATCTCAGTATCTGTGTTAATATGATCTTAATATAATCTCAGTATCTGTGTTAATATGATCTTAATATTATCTCAGTATCTGTATTAATATAATCTCAGTATCTGTGTTAATATGATCTTAATATAATCTCAGTATCTGTATTAATATAATCTCAGTATCTGTATTAATATAATCTTAATATAATCTCAGTATCTGTATTAATATAATCTTAATATAATCTCAGTATCTGTATTAATATAATCTTAATATAATCTCAGTATCTGCATTAATATAATCTTAATATAATCTCAGTATCTGTATTAATATAATCTCAGTATCTGTATTAATATAATCTTAATATAATCTCAGTATCTGTATTAATATAATCTTAATATAATCTCAGTATCTGCATTAATATAATCTCAGTATCTGCATTAATATAATCTTAATATAATCTCAGTATCTGCATTAATATAATCTTAATATAATCTCAGTATCTGTATTAATATAATCTTAATATAATCTCAGTATCTGTATTAATATAATCTTAATATAATCTCAGTATCTGTATTAATATAATCTTAATATAATCTCAGTATCTGTATTAATATAATCTTAATATAATCTCAGTATCTGTATTAATATAATCTTAATATAATCTCAGTATCTGTATTAATATAATCTTAATATAATCTCAGTATCTGCATTAATATAATCTCAGTATCTGCATTAATATAATCTTAATATAATCTCAGTATCTGCATTAATATAATCTTAATATAATCTCAGTATCTGTATTAATATAATCTTAATATAATCTCAGTATCTGTATTAATATATTCTTAATATAATCTCAGTATCTGTATTAATATGATCTTAATATAATCTCAGTATCTGTATTAATATGATCTTAATATAATCTCAGTATCTGTATTAATATAATCTCAGTATCTGTGTTAATATGATCTTAATATAATCTCAGTATCTGTGTTAATATGATCTTAATATAATCTCATTATCTGTATTAATATGATCTTAATATAATCTCATTATCTGTATTAATATGATCTTAATATAATCTCAGTATCTGTGTTAATTTGATTTTAATATAATCTCAGTATCTGTATTAATATGATCTTAATATAATCTCATTATCTGTATTAATATGATTTTAATATAATCTCATTATCTGTATTAATATGATCTTAATATAATCTCAGTATCTGTGTTAATATGATCTTAATATAATCTCAGTATCTGTATTAATATGATCTTAATATAATCTCATTATCTGTATTAATATAATCTTAATATAATCTCAGTATCTGTATTAATATATTCTTAATATAATCTCAGTATCTGTATTAATATGATCTTAATATAATCTCAGTATCTGTGTTAATATGATCTTAATATAATCTCAGTATCTGTATTAATATGATCTTAATATAATCTCAGTATCTGTATTAATATAATCTCAGTATCTGTATTAATATAATCTTAATATAATCTCAGTATCTGTATTAATATAATCTTAATATAATCTCAGTATCTGTATTAATATAATCTTAATATAATCTCAGTATCTGTATTAATATAATCTTAATATAATCTCAGTATCTGTATTAATATAATCTTAATATAATCTCAGTATCTGTATTAATATAATCTTAATATAATCTCAGTATCTGTATTAATATGATCTTAATATAATCTCATTATCTGTATTAATATATTCTTAATATAATCTCAGTATCTGTATTAATATGATCTTAATATAATCTCAGTATCTGTGTTAATATGATCTTAATATAATCTCAGTATCTGTATTAATATGATCTTAATATAATCTCATTATCTGTATTAATATGATTTTAATATAATCTCATTATCTGTATTAATATGATCTTAATATAATCTCAGTATCTGTGTTAATATGATCTTAATATAATCTCAGTATCTGTATTAATATGATCTTAATATAATCTCATTATCTGTATTAATATAATCTTAATATAATCTCAGTATCTGTATTAATATATTCTTAATATAATCTCAGTATCTGTATTAATATGATCTTAATATAATCTCAGTATCTGTGTTAATATGATCTTAATATAATCTCAGTATCTGTATTAATATGATCTTAATATAATCTCAGTATCTGTATTAATATAATCTCAGTATCTGTGTTAATATATTCTTAATATAATCTCAGTATCTGTATTAATATAATCTTAATATAATCTCAGTATCTGTATTAATATAATCTTAATATAATCTCAGTATCTGTATTAATATAATCTTAATATAATCTCAGTATCTGTATTAATATAATCTCAGTATCTGTATTAATATAATCTTAATATAATCTCAGTATCTGTATTAATATAATCTTAATATAATCTCAGTATCTGTATTAATATAATCTTAATATAATCTCAGTATCTGTATTAATATAATCTTAATATAATCTCAGTATCTGTATTAATATAATCACTCTTCTGTTTGCAGGATTCATCATTGTTGCAGTTTTACCAGTGTTTACTACAGTGACGAGATACAACTGGGACGCATTATGTGGTCAACAGATGGGCTGTAAGTGTTTGATGAATTCTGATCTGATCCCTGATATAGACACAAGTAACTCATGACATCATAATCTGATCAATATATAATTAATTAATGCTCTCTGTTAGTCATTATGTATTTCTCATCTTCACAGATGTTGAGTGAAGGGTTAAATGAGAGTAGAAATACTTCCAGTGATTTCAGACGTAATAATCTGTGTTCAGTTGTTTTGAGCATTTGTGAGATGTTTTATATATTATTCAGTCAGTGTCAAACACATATATGCACTTTTTTATAATATTATACACAGAGCTGGGCAGATTACTCACAAATTGTAATCTGTTACTGATTCCAGATTACACACAAAAGTTGTAGTTTGTAACGTAATCCATTTCAGGTGATATAATCAGATTACTTTCTGATTAGTTTTAGATATCTTTTGATCTTACTCACTTATCACATTGTTTTAAACAGGATAATCTTGTACCATATTGATATTAAAAAACAAAAAGAAAGAAATATATTCCATTCGTTGAAATTAACAACATAAAGTGGATTAAACATCACATTACGTCAAGGTTTCCCAAGAATTTGTTTGTGAAGTTAATTTGCTGGGGTTTGTGAAGAACTGCTGGAGGTTTGTGAGTTTAACGAAGAGTTAATCATTAATTAAATCATAAAAATGTCAAATTAAAATAAATCATTTTTAAATAACATAAAAAGAAATAAAACACTTCCTAAAAATGAATTATTTTATTTGTTTACCTGCATGTAACATGAACATTTATCACCGTGTAAATAAACATGCAAATGTGATACTTAATTATGAAATATTCATTTTCAAATCTCAGGGACACTTCAAGTAAATATATCAGATGAAAGATGTTCAGATGACAAAAAAAGTTTGTGAAAGCCTGCATTTCATGTAAATAAGAAATAATGCCTTCCAAAGACATTAAAAACAGACGGTTAAATAAGCTACTGAGTGATAATTCAGATAAATATGAATGTGTTCATCAGTAGCTGAGATGATTTCTGTAAATGCAGTGGTCAGCTGACTAATGACTGGACTCTGAAGACTGAAGACTTTCTGAGTCTATAGAAGCGGTGGATATTTCAGGAAGGAACATTTGAAAGATGGAAAAGAGGAATTAGGGAGAATCAATAAATAAAAGGGACATCATTTGTATGAATAATATGTAAACATGTAATCCATAAAAAGTAACTGTAGTCTGATTCTGAGTATTTTAAAATGTCATTTAATCTAATTACAAGTACTTAATTTCTGGAATCTGATTACATAACTCAGATTAAATGTAATCAGTTTCTACCCAGCTCTGATGATATAATATTATAATATTACTGCAGAAACACTAGATTACAGATATTTTATAATATTATAATATTACTGCAGAAACACTAGATTACAGATATTCTATAATATTATAATATTGTTAATATGTAGTAATATTAGAGCTGTTTTTCAGGTTCACCTGCGGTCAGGAGATCAGTGTGGTTAACTCTCATGATGCTGATCAATGCTATATTGGTCTATTTCTACATCACAGCTCTGGAAAATGAAAAGGGTATGATAATATGATATATATCAGGAACTGAATCATCTTACATGTGTGCTACAGTGCAGTGTTTGTTTGTCAGTGATGAACTGTTGCTGAAGCTGATGTGTTTGTTGGTGTTCAGATCGTGTCGGATGGACCTGTGTGATTGTGTTTCTCCAGTCTCTCTGGACACTGGTCAACTTCACACGGTCATTTGAAGATTACGGTACAGTATTAATAATCTGCTCTGATCATCTTCTCACTGTCATGATTTCACTATCAGCTCTCGTTTATTCTCTTCACTCTTAACAGAGATCAAGTCATTATGACTTTGTTACATCTTATGTTAATGTTAATTGCATTATTTCAGTGTCGTGTGTGTTATGATGATGCTGTTTATTATTTGTGTGAATGATGCAGCTTCTATATATTAATATTTTCCTCATCAGCTTGTGATGAGCTTTGATTCATCAGTAACTGTCTCGTCACTTATTTTCAGTGGTTGTCAGTGTATTATAAATGAACAAAACAGATTTTAGTGCTTCAGGAGGCTGGAATATTAACATTATAGCAGTTAATGAAATACAGGTTTTTACTGGTAATTTAATTTAATCCATAAATCCTGAATATATTTTAAGATGAAGTTCTGGCAATCACAGCTGCTGACTTTATTTTATTTTTACTGTAGAATTTCACAGCTGGTTTTACAGTGTAGTTGAGTTATTCAGCATTTTCTATCCCAGCAAAGCTTTTATTCTGTTGTTGTGATAATGATTTTCATGAAATTGAGCTGATATTTCACTGAAATGTTTCCTCAATCAACCACAAACGTGTGAAATATGAGGGTGTGTTTGAATATTGTGTTGTTGTCATGTTTTATTCAACCATTCAGCTTCTATATAGAATACATACAGAATATTGTTTGTATGATTTATTAGTTCTCATTAGTTTCATGAAGCAGTTCTGTCCTGATGATATTTAATTGGTTGTGTTGTAGTGGTTGTTACTGTGGTTTAAATGTATGTAATGCTGCTGATATTAAACTGTATGATTTGATCTTTCAGCTCTTCCTCGTGTTGTAGCTGTGTATGTGTTTGGTTCAGTCGGTGTTGTGTTACTGAACTCTGTTGCTCTGATGACTGAACTGATCCTCAAAACAGGTGATCATCACACACTACACAATTACTGTCATATATCTGCATATTAATGTTTATTATAAAGGACGGCTCGTGTCCAGTCTGGGCTCAGTCACTGTCTGCAGTCAGCAGAAAAATCACATCATGTGTGGTGTCTAAAGATTATAATCTTACAATTCAAAAAACAGTTGGTTTCACAAGGTTTTTTTTTTTTTTTTTTTAAACATGTTTAATATTCGTGACTTACGCCAGTGAGTGTATATGAGACTATGAAGATGTGTTCACTGTCAAACAACATTTAAGGTTCATTTTGTCAAGTATTTTTCTTGATTACACATCTTACTGCAGGGATGTTATTTTCATATTTCGGATTTCCATATTTTCCGACCTTTGAGGGACGAACCATGTGATTTGCGTAGAACCGGTTTTTTTGGGGGGGGGGGGGGGGGGGGGTGGGGGGTGTTGGTTTCTGCATGATGATAGAAATTGCGCAAATAGTCTTAAGCTATTACCTAAATAAACTGCGAAAAGAAACATCACGGACGGAATGGTCCTGAGAGCGCTGCACGAGCTCGCGGCGTCATCTGCAGACCGTTAAAAAGCGTTCAAATGATTCAAAGCACCAAACACAAGCAGAATCGGCACTGAAACGTGTGACTCGACCCGGTGACTTTTTATGAACGGCGGTGAGAATCTGAGATTGCTAGTGCTGTCATAACATTCACAACGGTTGTGCTGTAATTATATAATAATCTGTAGTGTGACGCGCTACATGTCTGCTGTTACAGTAACTTACTGTTTTTAGTTGTGATTCACTGTTAGTGCTGCCGCTTTAATTTGCGTTTGGGAACACAACATTCATCACTAGAAACGTTTATAAATCTGTTGTTTACAAAGAAGTTTCAGTGTCACATAATCCTTCAGAAATCATTCTGATTTTCTGCTCAAGAAACATTTCTCAGTTTTATAAATGTTAGAAACAGTTTTGCTCCTTAATATTTTTGTGGAAACAATAATACCACTCAAACATTTGTATAAGATTTAAAAAAGAGAGAAATTAATAATTTTATTCATCATGTATGAAAGTGACAAAGTGAGTGAAGACATTTAAAATGATTTCTATTTAATAAATGCATTAACACATTTAATTAATATATTTGATAAATGCCAATAAAAGCTGTTCATTAAACTTTATATTTATCAAAAAATCCTGAAAAATAAAGTGCATCATCATTTCCACACAAAATATGAAGCAGCAAAATAGTTTTCAACATTGATAATAATCAGAAATGTTTCTTGAGAGTCAGATAAATTGATGATTTCTAAAAGTAGAAAACTGGAGTAATGATGAAGAAAATTCTGCTTTGCATCACAGGAATAACATTACATTTTATGATGTATTAAAATTGAAAACTTTTTTTGTATTTGTAATAATATTTCACAATATTTCTCTATTATTTTTTATTTTTATTTTTTACTTTATTTTGATCAAATAAATTCAGCCTTGATGAGCAGAAGATAGTTATTTCAAAATCATTAATAATTGTAATGTTTCCAAACTTTTGGCAGGTACTTTAATAATAATAATAATTCTATATACTTTACTATAATATATTATAGTACTTTATTATAATATATTATTATATTGTTGTCATGATTATTAAATGCTGCTTTTTATTATTTTTACAGGACATTATGTATTTTTACAACATAAGATATATCTTTTAAAGTGTTAAAATATATATTTTTAATAATGAGTGCTGGGGGCGTGGTCAGATGTTCCTTCTGTTTTGTCTCTAGCTGATCACATGCCTGTATTGTGATTTATTTCTTATCTTTATTTTATTTCATAAGTTAACATTGCAAGTTAAATGTTTTTAGACTATTATTTTTTTTATCTGCAGTTGAATAAATTAAAATAGCCTAAATCATGTCAGTGATTTCTCTCATTTTAAAGATATTATCAAGAATTCTTCTTGACTTTTAACTTTTTATTAAAAGATGTTATAAAGAATTTTTAAATCGATTTCATAACAAATAAGCTATTCTTCATGACGAATTTTCTTCATAACTAATATAGCTATGAACATAACGAATAATTATTGTTCAAAACTAATTTTACATACATTACAAGACACAAAATAAAATTATTTATATAGGCCTACACAGTTTAAATATATAGTTTTGTGTCAAATGGATGAGGAAATTTCGATCTCATGAAAGTGTGTTTCAATGGCATGATTTTCTGATACGCAGTGGTTAGGTTTATCGGTCAGTGTTAGGATGTTTCAGCTAGTCGTGTAGTGTGTCCCCAGCTTAATAATCAGTATAATCAGTGCTTCATGCTGTTGAGTGGTGAATATGAGTGTCATAAATAAAACCCTCTTGTTTATTTTCATCTTCAGTTAATGGTGAAGGAGCGACGGGAGACATGAGGATCATCGTCTTCTCCTCTGAATTCCTCTTCATTTTAATTCTGATGATTTTAATGGTATTTGAACCCTGTGAGTATAACTGAACATTAATTACATTCACTTCAGGTGTTTTATTATTTTCATTTTCATTTAAAAATATGATCTTTAGGATGCGTCACTTCTAGAGATATTTCTACTGTGTTTCTACTGATTGTGACTCAGTGATGCTGTTTGTTCAGTCATTTCTGAACTGAACTGAAGCTCTTCATCTTCATCACTCTCTGAACATCATTAAATTCATTCTCATGTATCCAGACGGAGATCTGAGGGTTTATTTGATTCGTTCTGAGACTGGTGTGTTATTGAGTGTGATGTGTCTGAATCTGATCAGATCTGAATGATGCTGTAAATCTCTTTCCTCACAGGGATCACACCGTGTCTGCAGTCTTGTACGGTGAGTGTCAGAAACCAGATGTGATTCATTCTCCTGCAGTGAGTTTAAGGTGCTCTTGGTGATTTGATGTTTCTCTGAGTCTTTAAATACTTCATACAGACACACATCAGTTTCTGATTACAGACGTCACAGTGGACATAGACCTGCTCTATTCACATTTCTATTTGTCACCTGTGATGAACTGATTCCACAAACTCTATAATAATAAAGGGACAGATGTGTAGATTAATTCTGCTTCATTACTGAAGTACTGTTTTGGGAGAAATTTCACTTCACTTGAGTTTTATTGAAATAAAATACCTGTAATTTTACTCAATTACATTTGCATGGACATGACTAGATATGTGGACATTTAACTGAGTAAAATTATGTACAATTTATATGAATAAAAAGTACTCTGTGTAGCTGTCTTGAGAGGTTTCTGAGAGGACTCTAAATCAGTTTAATTAGATTTGTCAAATGTGCTATTATTTACTTCAAATATAAAGCTTTTTAAATGTGGACAGAATCATGAACTGCACTTTAAACAACTGTCTGAAAAGCAGAAGCAGGTTTAGTGAAGATGTGTGTGAATGAACTGTCTTGTCGTGAACACAGAAGGCAATGAAGTCTCGTCGAGCTGCAGCCGCTGGAACACAGAATCAGGAATCTCAGGTTAGTGTCAGGATTACTGTTCTCCAGAAGCACAGAGATGATTGTAGATCAGTGCTTCTGTTTCCTTCATTTATTAATCACTGCTGCTGAAGAACACATGTTAAAATCTGTCTTATTCTGAACCCAGAATGCAGCAGCAGATTCAGCCACTGGATCAAACCAGAACCAGAACCAGAACCAGAAGCTGAACACACAAAACCAGGAGAACAGCAGGAGCGCCGGGACGGACGAAACTCAGCCGGATTCAGTGGTTTCACAATAATAATCAACAGACCCAGAAAAACACTCGTGAGGAGATTTCCTCTGAGATTTAAGAGTTCAGTCTTATTCTTCATCTGTTATTGAGGCCATTATTTAATGTGTGTTTGCTGTAAATATATGCAGGATGTTAAACTGCCATTGTACATGTTCTTTATATTGATGTAATAGTGATTTGCTTTTATAACTAACTCTAGCTGTAAACTACTTCAGCAGTAGAAATGAATCTGAGACTCCTTCAAGATCAACGGAGAGAAATCAGTGTTATAATATTAACTTTAATAAACACGGCTGTGGATTGATGCTGGAGTCTGAAGATCACAGAGATCACAGTTCAGGATCATGATGTCTGTCACACATCAGAAACACTGAGACTGAACATCTACAGCTTGAGATGACCGCTCAGATCCTTCATTATGACTCTGTCATTGTACAAAAGGCCCTCAATGAATCTATCTACCTATTCTCTCCAGTGCGTGGCAGTAAACCCCCACTTAAGTTCATTGCAAATATTGCATCAGCCATAGCCTCCATTGCATTATGAGGAAATTGCCAGAAGCTTCGGTCAGGTGTGGAGTGTTAGTGCTTGGTTTCTGCTAAATATCACCTGTTCTAATTATTCCTGAGTGGTTTTAATTGGTGTGTGTCAATGACAATATGTAAGTGCACTGTTATTATTAATGTCACTTTGAGATTGTTTCTAGTCACTGACTAATGTTGTGATACATGATGACTCATCCTAATGCTAAGCTAATCATGACTGATCGTGAAATATGTCATTTGTACAAAATTTGTCTAGTGTTAAACGATCAATCACAGTGAATATTTATACTGTAATCATTAGTAATCTGTGGTTGCAGTCGATTACTTTATAAAGAGAGTTTCTGTTCATTTGCTGATATACTGTATATTATCCTAAAATTATTCTAATAATGTTTGAATTTCTTAGAGTGCTTGCATAATACTGTATTATTTGGGATGATATTGCAGTTAGTAATTATCCCTTCTTTTTGTTCATTTAGAACCACCTCCATATATACCTGATTGTATATTGTGTAGTTTGGAACCACAGAGAGAAATCCCTGTATGCCATACCGTGCTGACTACTGATTCTGAATCCTATTCATACAAGTAAACCTACATCAACCTGATACTGTCTCCCTGAGTCGTGACTGATATCCTGTAGTGAATGCAACATATCACCAGCTAATCATAAGTGTAGCTGAGGGGTTAAGGGACTGTAAGGTGCCAGCTGTTGCTAATGAGGTGAAGCTGGTCCGGGTGTGTTTGGTAAGAACACCAATGTCGGAGAAGGAATCCAGTTTAACAGATTTATTTATACAAGCATATGAAGAGGGGGAGCCAGATCCTAATGAGCTGTATTAAACAGTGCTCTCTGTGCACAGATCGAAGATGAGCATGAATATTGGCATTAAGTGATATCGTCTTTGCTTTATGTCCTGAGGAGTGTCAGCATATGAGTGTGTGGTCTGTAACAAACAAATAAAAGATATGCTCTATAAAACAATGCTTCTTTCTTATCACAATCACACTCATAAGAACATAAATTGCATTAAAACTACTGGCTTCCCCAAACATCAACACAATGTTGCCGTTGAATACAGCAGAACATGAAACATAATCCACAGCTTACATGTATAATAATTATATATAATTACACATAATTACACTGTACTGGATGAAACTCAAATACTTCTATACTTCACATTAGCATCCATTTTGTGTCATAACTCTTTCCACATCTCTATCTCAGCAAACAACAATAAACTCAGCTCAAGTAACAGTGAAATTTATAGTACTCACTTTCTCTCTGGACGCACACAACTTTAAACACTCATAGGAACATAACGAAGATCAAAACTGCATTTAGTCAGGGAATTTCACGGCTCGTTCTCTCTTAAGATGACAGCTGATGCAAGACTGGATCGCGGTGTGCGCGCACTCTGAAGCACCCCACTGTATGAGCTGCGTTCCGTCAAAATAAGAGTCCCCGCCACCGGAACGAGAGTGCTCTTATCCATCCATGTCGTAAATCAGTGTCATTAGTGAGACTTTCACACAGCCGCCCCCAAATTGCATGCAGTTTGCTCCTGAGAAAGGCTCACTGCTCAGCCACTTCCATAGGCACTACGACGGAATCCATTATGAATCTGGGATAGCTGGAAGGGCAATGAGACGGGCAACTGGTCTAGTGTAGACTTTGTCCTTGATCCGGACATCTGCTGACCTTACACGACCATCAACGCTCTGATGTACCTTATCACTCTGCCGACTGGCCAAAGAGCCCTGGGAAGCTGTGGGTCCATCATCAGAACAACAGAGTTGACCGCAAGATCCACATTGGTGGTATGCCACTTCTGTCGAGGCTGCAGGGTAGGCAAGTAGTACCTGATAAACCTAGACCAGAAGTGGTCTGCCAAGACCTGACAGTGCCTCCATCTTCTTCTGCTCAAGCCTTCACTCTTGTTGTATACCACCTGGGGCAAAGCACCATCCAGCCGCCCCATCAAGAGGATGTTCGGAGTGATTGCATGTTGATGTATGTTGGCTGAGGTATATCCCCAGTGGCTTTGTGTTCAGTATCGCCTCGACTTCCAACAAGACGGTACGGAGTACTTCTTCAGAGACCGGCTGAGCTCCTATAACTGTATACAAAGCAGATTTGACCGATCTTATCTCTCGCTCCCATGCCCCACCGAAATGGGGTGCTGCCGGGGGGTTGAAGTGGAAAGCAATCTTCTGCTTCGCTAGAAGTTGCAGAAGCTCTGAGGTTAGACGGTCAAATGTCTCACGAAGCTCTTTCTCTCCTGCCTTGAAATTTGTGCCCTGATCCGAGTAGAGTTCAGCTGGCATACCTCTATGGGCAATGAATCTCCTGAGGCTCATTAGAAACGAGTCTGAATCCAAGCTGTGTAAGAGGTCCAGGTGCACCACTCGTGTGGTGAGACATTTGTAAATAATGTCCCATCTCTTCTCAGAGCGGCGTCCCAACTTCACCTGGAAAGGCCCAAAACAGTCCACACCCGTGGAATAGAAGGCTGGCTTATATAGACGCAGACGGGCCACTGGTAAGTCTGACATTTTGGGCACTGATGGCTTGGCCTTCCATCTTCTACACTCCTTACAGAGATGCTGTATATGAGGAATTGCCTCTCTCCCGTGCAGGATCCAGAAAGCTCGACGCATTTCTGCGTATACCAGTTCAGGTCCAGGGTGACAGAGACGAGTGTCATAGTCCTGTATAAGGAGCTTGGTGGCTGGATGACTGGGATCCAAGATGATCGGGTGTTAAAAAGCAGATTCGAGCGCTTCAGCCCGCCGCAATCTACCACCAACACGTATGACGGCATCCTTAGGGTCTAACTCTGGGGACAAGGTAAGTAGGTGACTACTATTTGGTACTGACTAGCCCTTCTTGAGGTGGTGCAGTTCTTCTGGGAAGCAGTCTTGCTGGATTCTCTTGTAGATGATCATTTCTGCTTGATGATAATCTGAAGCAGTAACAGCGCTACCCAGTCCAGCCGCCCTGTGAAGCTCACACGCTGTAGCCTCAACCAGATCCTTCCAAGTGTGTTGGCCACCTTGTAGAGAACATGGCCAGTCACTGTTAGTCACAATACCGCAGGAAACTGACTTCTTGTACTCTGACAAATCTGAATCAGGCAGCCTAGGTAATTGAGATGGCCATTTGTTGGGTCCCTTAAGGAGGAAAGGGGGCCCTTGGCTCCAGTGATAAGGCACGGCGAGCTCCCCAAGAGTCTTACCCCGTGTGACATCATCGGCTGGATTCAGTGAGGAGTCCACATAACGCCAGGCACTGGGTTCTGTGAGCTCCTGAATTTCAGCTACACGGGTGCCCACAAATACTTTGAAATGGCACGACTCCAACTGCAGCCAGGTAAGCACCGTAGTTGAATCACTCCAAAGTATAGTCTTATCAATCTTCAAGGTCAGCTCCCCTTCCAACATCTTTGCCAGTTGGGCTGCTGTTAGGGCACCGCAGAGCTCTAGACGTGGAATGGAGTGTCGTCGCCGGGGGGCGACTCTTGATCTCGCTGCCAGGAAGGACAGGTAGACTTGGCCTTGGGCATCCTTGGTCCACAGGTAAGAAACAGAGCCATAGGCTTTCTCTGATGCATCGCTGAATATGTGGATCTGTCTAGAGACAACCGTTTGACCCACGTGAGCTGGAACATAAGATCGAGGTAAGGTTATGCGAGGCAACAGATGGAGTTTGTCTTCCCACTCTTTCCAAGCTAACTGGAGCTCCTGAGGGAGGAGGGAGTCGTCCCAGTGACAGTGCTTATCCCACATGCTTTGGACAAGCAACTTGGCAAGGGTTGTGTAGGGTAATAATGAAACCCAGAGAGCTAGAACTTTATACACGTTGCGCATAGTCAGTATGCCATAGTCCAGTGGGGGGCTCTTATAGCCCAAGATGTTTGATTCCCAATGCCAACTAAGTCCAAGAGTTGATTCGGACAGACTTGTGTCATCATGTGAGAGCCAGCACTCCATACTGTCCGACCTTGCTTCCTTTGGCAGATGTCCGATGGCACTTGGGATGTTACATGCCCACTGACGGATCTCAAGTCCACCCGATGCCAGAGTCTCCCTGAGTTAGTCGACCAATCCTCTGGCTTCAGCTGCTGTTGGCACGCTCTGAAGGCAATTATCAACGTAGAAACAGCGCTCTACAGAGTCTCTGACACCATCCCCTGGAACACTGTGATCTCTAGCATGCCGTTGAAGAGCAAAGGTGGCACAACATGGTGAGCAGGTGGTGCCAAAAGGCAGAACTTCCCATTCAAATGTATCAGGGGGATCCTCTCGCTTCATATCTCTCCACACAAACCTGAGAAGTGGCCGGTCTTCTGGCAGAAGCTGGACTTGGTGGAACATACCCCTGATATCTCCACTAATTGCTACTGCTTGTTGCCTAAAGCGTAGCAGGACCCCAAGAAGAGATGCACACAGGGTCGGTCCTGGAAGAAAGGCATCATTCAGTCCACGAAACTGGTAGGAACAGTTGAAAACAAGCCGATTCTTCCCATTATGGCTAACTAGGTGATGAGGTATGTACCATGATTCACCAGTCATTGAGATCTCATCTGGGCCCAACTTCTTGACAGCTCCTGATTGTACCAGCTGATTGATTGACTCACAGTAAGCTTAGGCACATTGAGGGTCCTTAGCCAATCTTTTCTCTGTACTCCTCAAGCTCGGTAGAACCGCCTCTTTGGATGCTCGGAACAGGGGCATGTCTTGTTTCCGTAGCAACGGAGTAGCATACCAAAAGATGCCAGCAACTTCTACCCTCCTTGTCTTTGCCTCCAGGTGCTCTATTGCCTCCTTGTCTTGCTTCGATCTCACTGCCATCTTGTCCCTCTGAAAAGGCAGCACATCCATCTGCCAGAGTTTCTCAACATTCCTCATCAACTCTGTTGTCTGCGGTGAAACACTGGTAAGGAGGCACTGTTGTGCGCAAGCTATCCACTGGATGAGGTGAGTCGGCCCCTGAAGCGTCCAACCCAGTCTTGTACAGATAGCTGCCGGTCCCCCTGGAGGGCCTAACCTCACTGGTTATGGGAGATGGGATATGAGTGATCCGGGATATGAGTGATCTGCCAGACTGAGGCGCTGTGAAGTGAACGCCTCGGCCACCTGAATGCTTCTTCTGGGATGTGCAAGGGGTGATATGCAGAATGAGATGGATGATCCCTTCCAGGTTTGGACATCCTGTCATATTGTGCGAAGGACAAGATCCTCTTGTCTACCTTGCAAACCAAGTTGGTCAACAGCTTCTGGAAGGAGCACTGTGCGTTCTGATCCATCATCCAATACCGCGTAGGTGTCAAGAGTACGGTCCTTGTTCTGAAGCACTCTCACAACCTTTAATAGGACACGAGTGGAAGTTGATGGCCGATCCAGGTAAAGAACCTCGGTACTGTTGTTCACTAGACAACTCTCTACTTTGGGTGGCTCTGCAGCAGGACAGGTGTTCACACTGTGGAGAACTCTCAAGTGCTTACCTTGGAACAGGTCACAGAGTCTTTTGAGGTCGTACTGTGCAGCTTGGTGGGACCTCCCACATCACCAGCATCTTTTATTCACCTTGATCCACTCTATGACTTCCTTCCTTGTGAACTTCTGAATGGCTGGGCACTTATTCAGAAAATGTTCTGAACTCTCACAATATGGGCAGTATGGCTTTATCTTGCCTCTCCTTTCTAAATCTGAGGAATTATGACCATCTTGCTTTGTGGCCTTACTACCTCCAGAGCTCTCTGCCCCATGTAGCATGGTAGCCGCTGATCTACTGTGTTGCTTCTCAGCTTTGTGGCTCAGTGACCCTTGGACTCGGGTGTCAGATGGGGTGTCATAACTTTGACACCACCACTCATACTGGAGCCACTCTGCTAAGTCAAGCAGGGTATGAGTAGAGCCAGGTCGATGGAACATCTGACGTGGGAAATTTGCCCTCAACTCAGGCGGAAGTTTCGTGAGCAGCCGTGCAATGTGTGAGCCGCATCTCAGCTCAACTTCTCCATCAGAGCCCAGGGTCTTTAACATGCCCACTAACGACTGAACATGCAAAGCAAACTTCTCAAAGGCTGCCGTATCACCCCGCCGTATCTCTGGTGAGTCCATGACAGCAGCAATCCTCTTTAAGGCATCTTGATGTGGCTGCCCGAACTTCTCATTCAATGTGGCCATTGTGTCTGAGTACGGTATAGGCGAATTGATGTATGAGTCGCCTATAAGGCAAGCTTCCTCCAACCTCAGATGGTCCACGAGAACCTGATATTTGAAGAGCTCAGTGGCATCCCTTGGCAACAGATTCATTAGGACGAGATTCAGGCAGGAGAATTCCATGGCGTCCCTATGGATAAAGAGGGGAATTTTCGGTGTTGGCCCATGGTATTCCTTTTCCTTCACCCTAGCTGATAAAGGCTGGTATGGTATGTCTTGAGAGGGGGTATGATGACTCATGTGAGGTCCTAGTACGTGTTTAGGTAGAGGCCCAGATTTAGCCGAGTCTATAACAGGAGGAGAGCTGATGCCTGGTGAGTAAAAATGCGACCAGTGAGTCAGCAACTGAGTATCATGAAACTTCCATTGCTGGTGGTCTTTTAGGGGTTGAAGACAGATGACTTCTAATTGCTGAGTTAGATACAGCACTATCTCTGATTAGCTGGAGTTCCTTCATAATTCTATCTATCATTGGGACCCTCTGTGTCTCCTCACCCTCTGGAGGCATTGACGGTGGTTCAGCAGAGGGCCATGGTGGAGGCAGTAGCCAGTCGTCATACTCCTCTTCTTCCCTTCGGGTCGGAAAGTGATCCTTTATAGGAGGCTACAGGAGAATGAAGGCTACAGGAGAATGAAGTTCCCTCTGAATACTCCAAAGCTGTGCATGGCCGCTCTGCCTGTTCTCTTCAGATCGGCATAATGATGTGTTCTCTCTACGCATCTCATACAGCTCATTTTCGTCCCCTGCAGAGGGTGTCGGAGTGTCTGTCCACTCTGCACATCGGCCAGTTGAACGTATATCATAGCTGGGAGAGTAATCTTCATCATGCTCACTAATATCGGAGTCCCACTGAACCTGACAAGGGGACCTTGTGACGTGTTCTTTCAGTGGGCGTCATCATAGCCGCTCCCTCATGGTGAGAGCTCCACCCCTCTAGACCATGCATATACTGTAACAAACTTGTACGAGATGAAACATGTGTCTGTTGTCTCACTGGACTAGGGCTGGGTACCGAGTTCGATACTTTTTAGGTACCGACCGAATTGCCTCGATACTATCGAGTATCGAAAAATGACATGTTGTTCGGTTTCAGATTTCGATACCTAAGGAGTTAACTCGTCAACGTCAGTGTTCAAACAAATACATATGAAATGCACAACAACACACAAAGTCGCTCACGCACATACACGCAAACTCTACACACACGAGACGCGCGGAACTCTCCGTGCACATACTCATATGAGACGCGCGCAAGCACAAACTCTCCACGTGCATACTTATATGAGACGCGAGCACACACACAAACTCACGCACATACTCAATGAGACACGAGCACACACACACACACAAACTCTCCGCACACATATTCATATGAGACGCGAGCACACACACATAATACCTTAAAAATGTGGAAAAGTTGATCAAAAGTGTGGGTACATTTCGCCAGGTTCGATGCCAACAGCGCGCGATGCAGTATTTGCGGTAAAATAATTGCTGCAAAGACCGGTACCACGACAAATATGATGAAGACCTTGACAGTGCACGGAGTAAACATAAGAGCAGAAAGTTGCTCCGTCTTCAACTGGTAAATGAAGAGATACCTTGTTGATCACTCTGACAGAGTTTATATTGCAATAAATAATAACTACTGAATGTACACTGCCGTTCAAGAATGTGTTGGTTAGTCAGATTTTTTTTTTCAGTAAGGATGCATTAAAGTTATCAAAGGTGACATTAAAACGTGTAATGTTACAAAATATTTCGTTTTTAAATAATTGCTGTTCTTTTGAAATTTTTTATTCATCAAAGAATCATGAAAAAATGTATCATAGTTTCAAAAATATTAAGCAGCAAACTGTTTTCATATTTCTGAAGGGTCATGTGACACTAAAGTAATGATTTTGAAAATTCAGCTTTGACATCACAGGAATAAATTACATTTTGAAATATATTCAAATAAGATTTTAAATTGTAATACTATTTCACAATATTACAAGTTTTACTGTATTTTTTATTAAAATAAATTCAGCTTTGGTGAGCATGAGCTCTTTATGAAACATTTTTTGTTCCTTTGTGCTTTTTTTTGTTCCTTTGTGCACTGGCTAAGGAGCATGAGTCAAACTGAAAAAATAAAACCAAAGTTTTTCTGAGGTAATGTGTTCTGTAATCTTGTTAAAATGGATTTCATAAAATTGGTATCGAAAAAATGTTTGTTAGGAACCAGTATCGAAACTGAGGTATCGAAATTGGCACCGGATCGAAAGATTTTGAACAATACCCAGCCCTACACTGGACCAACCTCATAGTCCTCAAGATACTGTGGCGGTGTCCGCTGCCTCTTAGGTCGAGTCGATGGGACCCAGGATGCTTCACCGTTGTGTTGAATATTCCTGGAGCAGCTTGGATCTGGCTCAAAGGACCAAATGTAGCTGAGGGGCTAAGGACTGTAAGGTGCTAGCTGTTGCTAATGAGGTGAAGCTGGTCCGGGTGTGTCGGTAAGAACACCAAAGTCGGAGAAGGAATCCAGTTTAACAGATTTATTTATACAAGCATATGAAGAGGGGGAGCCAGATCCTAATGAGCTGTATTAAACAGTGCTCTCTGTGCACAGATCGAAGATGAGCATGAATATTGGCATTAAGTGATATCGTCTTTGCTTTATGTCCTGAGGAGTGTCAGCATATGAGTGTGTGGTCTGTAACAAACAAATAAAAGATATGCTCTATAAAACAATGCTTCTTTCTTATCACAATCACACTCATAAGAACATAAATTGCATTAAAACTACTGGCTTCCCCAAACATCAACACAATGTTGCCGTTGAATACAGCAGAACATGAAACATAATCCACAGCTTACATGTATAATAATTATATATAATTACACATAATTACACTGTACTGGATGAAACTCAAATACTTCTATACTTCACATTAGCATCCATTTTGTGTCATAACTCTTTCCACGTCTCTATCTCAGCAAACAACAATCAACTCAGCTCGAGTAACAGTGAAATTTATTGTACTCACTTTCTCTCTGGACGCACACAACTTTAAACACTCATAGGAACATAACAAAGATCAAAACTGCATTTAGTCAGGGAATTTCACGGCTCGTTCTCTCTTAAGATGACAGCTGATGCAAGACTGGATCGCAGTGCGCGCGCACTCTGAAGCACCCCACCGTATGAGCTGCGTTCCGTCAAAATAAGAGTCCTCGCCACCGGAACGAGAGCGCTCTTATCCATCCATGTCGTAAATCAGTGTCATTAGTGAGACTTTCACACAATAAGTAACCCCCCTACCTTCTAAACAGTCATGAAGAGTAAAACATTAGGACACATACACTGTTATTAATAAAACTAACGTTGACTACTCTTACTATTGCTGCAGTATGTGAAATTATGTATTTTTTTCCTGTATGCACATCTGGAAAACCTGCTACATCCACTAAGAGCAGTATACTGTAACCCACAATGCAAAGTGTTTTACTTAAATTTCACTTTTCCAGTGTGATGAAAGAAGCAGAAGTACTTCAGACAGATGAGATGTAGTTCTACCTCTCTCCTCTAGATGGCAGTGTCTCAGATGGACTCATGAGATCAGCTGGACTGTAGTTAGGGTCAAACACTGGAGGTGCTCAGACAACTACTGCTCTTGAGTCTATGGCAGACCATCCAACCACTTGTGGGAAATTAATGTAATTTGATGGAGGACAGTCTGAACTTTAATCACAGCAAATTTGGAGTTTGTAACTCCAGCTAGTGGTCTGGAGATGTAAAACAAGTCTATTTTCACTTATAGATTCTGATCGGTTTGACTGAAAATGACAAGACTGCTATCTTCAGATTTGGTGTGACATGTATGTGTCATCAGCGCCATACGGCTGCAGACCTGGAGCATGACGGAATGATTAAACCGATGCTTGAAACTTCATTAATAACCGTCCGGTCCATAGACATTGACATATGGAGAGATTTGTGTGTGTGTGTGTGTGTGTGTGTGTATGTGTGTGTGTTTGCGTGTGTGAATTTAAATATAAACATTACATTAAGATATCAGATGATCTGCACTACAGATTAAAATATCTGTAAATATTTACTGTTGGTCTACATACATAGCCTATAGACAACTGAATTAGTGTTTTTGCAAAAAATAATACATTAAAATTACACATTTAATTAGTGAATAAAAAAAATAATACACATATTTGGATCAATTATGGACAATCTGGACAATGGACAATTTAATTCAATTCAATTCAAGTTTATTTGTATAGCGCTTTTTATGATACAAATCATTGCAAAGCAACTTTACAGAAAATTAAGTTTCTACAATATTTAGTAGTAGCTTATCAGTGGTGACTGTCAGTTTATGTACATACGGAAAAATCATTTAAAGACGTAATCAAACAGACGATTAACACTATTAACAGCAATTATGCAATCAAACTTAAAGCAGAATGTGGTAGTTCTGTATGTTGTCTCTGGGTTAGCATCATCTGAGGTCCTCTGAGGGGTTGGCATCATCTCTTCTCAGGTGTTCTGGATCCAGACTGGAGCTTGTGTAAATCCTAGTTACCACGGAATATAAATCCAGCAGAAACAGAGAAACAAACAGAGACATAATTAGCGTAGCTGCTGTTCCAGCCAAGTAAAATTAATTAGTTTAACCCAAGCTAAAGAATAATAATGCGCATTTGATCAGATATAACTGCAGTCCAAAATTATGAGATGCATTATTTGAATGCTTGGCCAAAGAGGTGTGTTTGTAATCTAGATTTAAACAGAGGAAGTGTGTCTGAACCCGAACATTATCAGGAAGGCTATTCCAGAGTTTGGGAGTCAAATGTGAAAAAGCTCTACCTCCTTTAGTGGACTTTGCTATCCTAGGTACTACCGAAAAGTCCAGTGTTTTGTGACCTTAGGGAGCGTGATGGACTGTAGCGTGGTAGAAGACTAGTTAGGTACGCAGGAGATAAACCATTAGGGGCCTTATAAGTAAGTAATAATATTTTATAACTGATATGGAACTTAATAGGTAGCCAGTGCAGAGACTGTAGTATTGGGGTAATATGATCATATTTTCTTGACCTGGTAAGGACTCTAGCCGCTGCATTTTGGACTACCTGTCCAAATGATACATGATCTACTGTAGCCTAATTATATTCACTAGGTTTCATATATACAGGAGATGGAGTGATATATATGTTGTTGTGAATTATATATACAATTACATTCAGATATTAACTATATTATCCCATCAGACATACAGTGTACTCATATAGACCATCAATTAAATATTTAATATTGATTTATGCTTTTGTATTCATTACTGGTTGTCATACAGCAACAGAACAGTGTCCTACAAAACATTTTATAAAGACAAACACAATTCACCCTTTTCTAAAATTCAAGTGCCATTTAGCCATCTGAGAAGAGACAACTTTTTCTGTGTACAACAATATTATTTAACACTATTTATTGAAAGCGTACCGAGACCACCTCTTCAAGCAGGTCTCGGTACGCTTGTTTGGTCTGCCTTTGGTGCGCACCCGAGTGCGATTGCTGCTTTCACACCTGCCCAAACGAACCACACCAAAGGGGGAAACAAACTCTGGTACGATTCAACCAAACTAAATGAGGCAGGTGTGAAAGCACCCTTAGTTCACATGTTTCGAGTCTTTGGGTTTTTCGAGTCCTTCGTTCATCACGTGACAGTCCCATACATGCAGTCTGAGCCAGAAAGAGAATTGGTTAGTTCATCTCTCGAGTCTTCAGGTTTGAGTCGTTCCTTTATCACGTGACAGCCTCATAAGCTAAACCTATGCTGTCTGAGTGGAAAAGACTTAATAATAATATAATAACCAACTCTTTAGTTTATTAACTTTGTTACAACATTCAGTGTTATGAGAGAAACCATCATGACAGAAATTCACACATTTATAAACTGTTAGAAACAAAAAAAAGCTACAATTTAAGACCAGAAACGCATCATGTAACTGTAAGAGTGAATAATAATTATAATAATGATGATAATAATAATAATAACTATGCACTCATTTGTAAGGAAGGATGTAAATTGACTAATTTCTCTATCCAATCACGTCACGTGACAAAAGAACGAACAACTCAAACCCGAAGACTAGAGAGATGAACTGATCAATTCTCTTTCCGGCTCAGACTCCACTGATCATGTTTTAACGTGAGGAAATAACCCCCAACAAGAAGACTTGTCAGATAGGAGGTGAGGTGAGCTAATCATAAACAATTATTTATTTATTTTTTTTCAGTTTCTTATACCATTATAGTTTTGGATTGTTTGTAGTGTGATCAACATTTGCATAAGTAGTAGATGTGTCAGGGAAGTAGCAAGTAACATTTTAATCATATATATATATATATATATATATAGCTAAAATGAATAAAATGACTTGAAAATAGATTTGTTCATTTTGCCGAACGAGACTCAAGGTCCAAGTCAATGAAATGATCCAAACTTCCCATCCCTGAGCAGTGTTGATCAAACTCTGAGGATTGTGATCTGAGGATGATGCTGTATTCACTCTTTTCAATTTACAGATCCCATCGGATGGTACTATGTGATTGTGTTTCTGCAGATATTCATGAAGTTTATAGATCAAGAGTTCAATAGATATATATATATATATATATATATATATATATATATATATATATATATATATATATATATATATATACACATTAATTAATTTGGGTACAGTATTGATCATCTGTTTTGATCATCTCTTCTGTAGAAATTGGTTCATGATATTAAACAATGTAGCCCCTGTGATATAGCAGATTAATTTTTGATTAATCTCATTAGTCCAGTAATTATCAGTTTAATACACTGTTGTTTTCCACCGTAACAAAGTCAAATATGAATAACTGATAAGCACAATACTTTAAGATGATATGTGTCAGATGAGCTGTAACAGAATGAAGGACTGAAATCAATCATATCATACACCATACAGATCAAATAAAACAGTTAATAAGAAATGAAATAATTAAATCGAGCAAACAAAGACTCAAACATAACTTTATATATGTTGCAGAATAATGGTGTTTAGTGTTTCTGTGCACCTCTATAGTGCTTTTCAATGTGGCCTCATTTATAGTGATAATGGAATATTAATTAAAGTAAAACATTGTTTTAGTGAGTGTACTGACATGTTAATGTTTCTAAAGTTGATGTAAATGTTTGCCCTTGATTCCTAGGTTTCCAGCGTTCTGTAGCTGTGTATGTGTTTGGATCAGTCTGTGTTGTGTTACTCTGATAACAGATCTGATCCTCAAAACAGGTGCATGAACATCATAAACTTTATTATACACAGATATTTAATCTAAGGAAGAACTCAACTGTTATGAGCTGAATTTATCTGTATTTATCTGGAGCAGTTATAGTACAGTGATATACTGTTCAGACTGAATTCATTTCTCAAGACAGTGATGATATTATTATTATTTTTCAGTGAACGGTGATCGTATGATGGCAGATCTGAGACTCATTGTCTTTCCTTCTGAATGTTTCTTTGTCATATTGATGTTGATTTCAGCAATCTTTGAATCCAGTGAGTATAAACCTTATAGAAACTGTTACAAACATTAGATCACATTTACAGCTGAGCTCAAAAGTTTACATACCCCCTGCAGAGTCTCCAAAATTATAATTATTTCACCAAAATATGAGGGATCATACAAAATGCATGTTCTTTTTGGTATCACTTTCTATGAAGCCCATATTTATATCACATTATAAGAGTAATCTTAAGGAATTATAATGAATGCATAATGTATTATAAAAAATACTTTACAATATTTTGTATCATATCATGAGTATTCATAACAACGTTTTAATATTTATTTATTTGTGGTTATAGATTTTAAGAGTATGATGATTTATAATACACAGTGAACACAATGCATCCATTTAACTCACAATAGATTATATCTCCCATTGTTAGTAATGTATAAGTGTCATATCTTGCCATTGATAACTTGTTACTTTACTTAAAGCAGACAAATACCACTTAAAAATAACAACAACAACAAAAACAATAATAATAATAATAATACAAATTATTATTTTTCTTCAACTGCCGAAGATGATGAATGTGTAATATGGCACATTTGATTTTAATTATATTTATTGTAATATCAGTAAGATACTGTTAAGATCTTAAATAATGTCAAGATATAAGACCTATAATCCATTATAAATGAAATGGATTTAACTTGTTTATTGCGTGTAATAAATATTCTATTCATAAAAATTATAACCACAAATATGTTTAATAATGTATTTTAAATAATATCATGATTTTTTATGAGATGAAACAACATATATGTTTATTTATTTATTATTTACATTTACATTTAATCATTTGGCAGACGCTTTTATCCAAAGCGACTTACAAATGAAAACAATAGAAACAATCAGATCAACAAGAGAACAACAACGGTATAGAAGTGCTATGACAAGTCTCAGTTACTCTAGCACAGAACACGTAGGCAAAGTTTTTTTTTTTTTTGAATATGATAGACAAGAAAAAGAAAAGATGAGTACTAGTATTAGTTGGTTAAGTGCAGGCGAAAAAGATGAGTCTTTAGATGTTTTTTGAAAATGAGTAAAGACTCAGCTGTTCGAATTGAGATCGGGAGGTCATTCCACCAGCTGGGAGCAGTCCAGGAAAAAGTCCGTGAGAGTGATTTTGAACCTCTTTGGGATGGCACCACAAGGCGTCGTTCACTTGCAGAGCACAAACTTCTGGAGGCCGCATAAGATTGAACTAGTGAGTTTAGGTAAGTTGGCGCCGTGCCAGTGGTCGTTTTGTAGGCAAGCATCAGTACCTTGAATTTGATGCGAGCGGCTACTGGTAGCCAGTGTAACCTGATGAGGAGACGAGTAACGAGCTGTTTTTGGCTCATTGAAGACAACCCTCGCTGCTGCATTCTGGATCAGTTGTAGAGGCTTGATAGTACATGCAGGAAGGCCCGCCAGGAGAGCAGTACAATAGTCCAGTCTGGAGAGAACAAGAGCTTGGACAAGAAGTTGGGTGGCTTGCTCTGACAGGAAGGGTCTAATCTTCCTAATGTTGTATAAGGCAAATCTGCAGGACCGGGTCGTTGTAGCAATTTGGTCTGTGAAGCTAAACTGATGATCCATCACAACTCCTAGGTTTCTGGCTGTCCTGGAAGGAGTTATGGTTGACGAACCCAGCTGTATAGAGAAGTTGTGATGAAACGATGGGTTAGCTGGAACCACCAGCAGTTCAGTCTTAGTAAGGTTGAGCTGAAGGTGATGGTCATTCATCCAGCTAGAAATGTCACTCAGACAGGCTGAAATAACTACACATTCATTATAATGCCTTAAGAATACCTTTATAATGTGTTATAAATACAGGCTTAAAAGAAAGTCTTACCTTATTGTTTATTTAGTACTGACCTGAATCAGATATTTCACATAAAATATGTTAACATATTGTCCACAAGAGAAAATAATAGCTGAATTCATAAAAAATGACCCTGTTCAAAAGTTTACACCCCCTTGACTCCTAACACTGTGTTGTTCTCTGAATGATCCACAGCTCTGTTTTTTTGTGTGTTTAGTGATTCACGAGTCCCTTGTTTGTCCTGAACAGTTCAACTTCTGCTCTTCATTCAGCTCACACAAATTCTTTCCCAGTATCTTTGAGTATTTGGACCCTTTCCAACAATGACTGTATGATTCTGAGATCCATCTTTTTTAACACTGAGGATGACTGAGGGACTCAAATATAACTATTACAGAAGGTTCAGATGCTCTCTGATGCTCCAGAAGAAGAAAATAAGTTAAAATTGCCCTGATCTTCAAATGAGGACAATAGAAGCAATCAAACCATCAATCACAACAATGATATGTAAGTGCTGTGACAAGTCTCATTTAACCTAACACAGCACACGGAGCAAGGTGTTTTTTTTTATTTTTTATAATAGATGAAAAGCAAATATAATACAAACAGAATAGAGAATGTCAGTGTTAGAGGGTCCCTTTTATAATAAATAAAAAGAACACAAGTAGATAGAATGGGGGAAAAAATAAGTAAAAAAAAAAGTTAAAAAAGATGGATCTCAGAATCATACAGTCATTGTTGGAAAGGGTTCAATTACTCAAAGATACTGGGAAACCACATTAGTGTGAGCGGAAGTATTTTTCTTAAGAACAGCAGAAGTTGAACTGTTCAGAAAAAAAACAAGAGACTCATGAACAACTATCACTAAACACACAAAAAAACACAGCTGTGGATCATTCAGCTTCAACACAGTATTACAGAACGGGTCATTTTTATGAATTCAACTATTATTTTCTCTTGTGGACTTTATGTAAACATATTTTATGTGATATATATTATTCAGGTCAGTACTAAATAAACAGTAACATGCATTTTGTATGATCCCTAGTATTTTGGTGAAATAATCAACATTTTGCAGATTCTGCGAGGTGTGTAAACTTTTAACCTCAACTCTACATCAAATCTTCAGAATAAACACAATTAATTAAATAAATAATCAGTCTTGTAGTTTACTGCTGTGGTTAAAGTTCCTGAAGTTGGATTTACTCACATATTTAACACACAGATTGTGATGTGTGTCTCTGTTTGTATATGTTCAGTATATGTCTATGTTAATAACCATTCAATTCAGAAGTTATATATATATAGTCATTTACCTCCTGCATGCACAGTATCTCTGAAAGACCACAGTGTAAAACCATGAACGTAAAAAAGACAGCATTTAAAAAATACAATTAGAACACTACACAGTATAGCGAATGTACATAGTGTGTTACTATTTTACGTATTACTGTTACATCATTAGAGAAATGTTAAGATCTTTCCCTGTCAGGTCTCTGGACGTTACAGTTTGTTGTACTTGAAACAATCAGAGAATCACCATTAAAATAATTTAGATATATCCAAGCAGTGTTTGGCAAGCTACTTGGAAAATGTAGTAAGCTAAGCTACAACAACACGGCAAAAGTAGTTTACTACATCTAAGCTATTTTTTAAAAAAAAATCATTTTTATATTGAACCAGCATCATACCAAGTCAATGCTCTCTCAGTGATCAATACAACTGTCAGTCAAGCAGATAGACAGGCATAATAGTTCAGTTTAGTTGTTTATTCAACAGCTGTTCCAAATCAATTTGGCAACAAAAATCAGTCTTAACCATCTTCAAGAATCAAGAAATAAAAGACTTGCACTCTAAAAAACTATTTATTTACTAACTGCTTGTTTTCTTAAAAAAATAAAAAATAAAAAACTAACACTTGCTTCTCTAATCTTTTTGTATTCTATCTTTGTTTTCTTTTTATTTATTATACAATTAACAAAAGCAAAAAAGGCCTCTAAATTAAAAAAAAAAAAAAAAAACCTTTCTACATGTACTGCGTTAAGCTAACTGAGACTTTTTATAGCACTTATATATCATTGCTCTTTTGTTGATTTTGATTTCTTCCATTGCGCTCATTTGTAAGTTGCTTTGGATAAAAGTGTCTGCTAAATGACTAAATGTAAATGGTAACCCTTCACAATAAGGTTCATTAGTTAACATTAGTTAACTAGTGTAGGTAACACGAACTAAGAATGAACAATACTTTCAACATTTACTAATGCATTATTAAAATCAAGCTGTGTTTGTTGTCATTAATTAATGCACTGTGAACTAACATGAACTACAAATGAACGACTGTATTTTCATTAAAGATGAATAAATACTGTAATAAATGTATTGTTCATTGTACGTTCATGTTTGTTACATTAGCTAACATTAATGAAATCTTACTGTACTGTATAGTGTTACCATACAGATGTATAGGCCTACAAATAACTTAGGCTACGTTTATTTGCATCGTTGCATGTGTCATTCATTATATTATTAACGTTTCACCAAAATCAAGTTTAAATACTAAGTTTTTGAATGTTTCGAATGTTTTCCCCCGTCATTAACGCCACATTCGAAGGCAGTACGGGCATCTACGGGCATCATGAACTTGCAGGTTGTACAGTTTTCTGTCGCTATGTGGGCGCTCAGTTTTTTTCTGTTATTTGGCCAAAGTACCATATTATAAAAGATTCAGCGCTTCTCACAAGCTATCTGACTGTGACTTCACAACAAATGCTAAGACACTCTTCTCCGCTCCTCAAATACAAAAAACATTAGCCTTTATAAATATAGTGTTTCTTGAGTAAAGAGAACGCTGTACTTATTCAATCAACAGTTATTTTATTTACCTTCATACTGCAAACAAACTAAGTAGCGACGCTACTGCCCATCACTGGATCCAAGCAGCTGTGCTTATTAAAATTATAAGTCATGTTGAAGGTCTAAGTGAACGAGTAGTTCTTTGATTTAATTTGAACTGATAATGATCAGATGAAAACAGATCAACTGATATCTTTTCCCTCTGTTTTCTGACCTCACAGAGATCACAAGCTGTCTGAAGTCTTGTCAGGTGTGTGTCATTCATAAAGCTGCATTGATCTGAGATTAAAACTGACCCACAACATCAGGAGACATTTTACTTCATGCTAAATAGTTATCCAAAAGTGTGAGGATGTCACATGGATAATGTTTAAATGACACGTCTGTTCTTAAACACAGAGCAAAGTGAGATTGTTACGAGCCCCTGCTCTTTCTTTCATGATCAACAATCACATTCATCACACACAAGATATTAAATACAGTCACAAAACTGCTTTGAAACAACAGACTTTAAAACATACCAAACAAACACAATCATGACACACTGTTTGTGCTTCAGAAACTTCTGCTTGACATTGAACTCAGTGTTATTGTTAATAATCATCGTTAATGTTAATGGTTGTGTAAATATACGCAGGCTGTGTTTTCCTGAATCCTAACACTTGTAAATAAATCAGAAACACTGAGACTGATTTATTTGTAAATGAAAACACAACAGCTCATTTATCATCACACACATAAATACAATCATAGAGTCAAAACTTTATTGGCATAATTTCCAGGTGTTTATTTACAAAATATATGTTAGGCTAGCAAATGTTAGCATAATTATACAAAACGTATAGCCCTAATAATGTTTTCTCAATTTTTGATAAATCCAGGTTGCTATGTTGACGCAGGTTTGTTTACGCATTAAACTCATGGATGTCTCTCCCTCAACATCACATCTGGAGTCCACGACATCCTTATGTTGAGATCTCGACAAAACTAACCGAACCGAACTTGTCACCTCAGGGTCACCCGTATGTCACCTGTTACTGTGACTCGACAAAAGCGTTTACTTATCTATTATATATCTATCTAGTGCTCCTGTAGCTCAAGTGGTAGAGCATTGTGTTACCAAGCGCAAGGTTGGGGGTTCAATTCCCTGGGAACACATGATAAGTAAAAATTGATAGCCTGAATGCACTGTAAGTCGCTTTGGATAAAAGCGTCTGCTAAATGCATAAATTTAATTTTAATTTAATTTATTATCAGAGCATACACTATTGACCAAAGAAAATGAATACACAGCAGATAAAAGCAGAGAAATATTACGTGTGTTTGTTCAGTAAACTTTACTGATTGTAGAGATTTACTCCAGTAACAATCTGATGAAGAGACTGATGAAGGCCTGAAGCTCCTAAACTCCTCCTGCAGCGGAGTCATCTGTTCTTCACAGCTAGAAAACACAGATTTCTGCATGTGTGGGGGGTGTGCAAGGATCTTTCACTTGAGAGTGTTAAAAGAATGAAGGAACGGAGAAACTGAGTGTTTCTTCACCGCTGTTTAACCACAGCTGATCGTCTGAATAATCAAACGCAGAAAGTTCCAAATTTGCAGTTTCCGGATGTTTTATTTCTAGAAAATATTCACATTTTACTTTAAATGTACTGTATGTAAAGTAGGCTAAGGTAAAGCTACATAATGTCACTGTAATCTTACATCATTTACAGGAGGTATACTTTAAAATAACATACATCTAATAATATATCCATCACATTAAATGTTGAACTTTTGTTGTATTTTGGCCCAGTTCACTCTCATGTAGCCTAGCTGTAAAACTAGCTGATGCTGAGAGTGAAAGACTTTGAAATTCTTTTTGGATGGACATTTGCATATGGACTTGTGAAATTAATCGAGTTGCATGAGTGAATGAATCTGCATTACAGTGTGTTTTGTTTGTTTTTCTGTTTTTTGAGGGGACAGTCTCTACCAGAAACATTCCATCTTTCCTGAACGTTCTTCTTCCTGTGTTTTGAAACAGGTTGCCATGTGTTTGATTTAAAGCCCAGTTCTACTGTGAGGTAAAACTTAAACTCTGTGAACCTCACTCAGGTATGTGAACTAACATGACATATATCTGAGGAGGAAATGTGTTTTGAGTGAACTGGGCACCATTTGAACATTCTCAGAACTGTTGTTGTTTTTCTATTTTTGTTTAAGTACTATTGCTTTAAGTTTATTCTTTACTAAATATTTAATAAAAATAAGTGTAAAACTGCTGTCAGGAGCATTCCTCCTGTCTTGGCTGGAAGGAAAGAAAAGGATAATTAATTAAACCACACTCGGAGAAGCTACTGTGTACATTTCGATAAAGAGTTTCTCTCATGAGTGCAGCTCTGATCATCAACACTCATCTCTCATTCTCACACAAAGACAAAACAGATATAAAACACACGAGGATCACAAATCAAGCACCTGAGTAAAAGTACAGAGACTCCAGTAACTGAGTAAAAGTACAAAAATACTTTGATTTTAAGATGCACTAAAAGTAAACATACTAATCGCGAACCATGTGTATGTAGTTTACACACACTAAAATACCAAATGATGTAGCCTATGTGAATGTGTGGTGACAAAAAGAATAAACATATTATACAAAAAACAACCTCGAATGTGTACATTTGAAGAATGGCTACTAGTTTCTCGCCGTCAGTCGCACGCGCAACTCCGAGCTTCTCAGTTCATTTTGAGTCATGAACAATTCAGTGAATCACTCACTAGAGACTCCCTTCGACCGGATCACTGAGTCAGTGAGTCATGGGCTGCATCCGAAAACTGAAAAATGCTGCCTTCTAAAGGACGCATTCCAAGGTAGGAAGGCATCAAGGCACGTCCGAATTCAAAGTTAGCTTCAGTTCCTGTCTCCTGAGATGCCTTCATCTTGACTATTTTTGAAGGCAGCATAGATGTATCCTTCGCTGCCTTTGATATCCCACAATCCTGTGCGTTCCATTCTGTGACAGTTAAGCAAAAAAATAAAGATGGGGTCTGAAAGTTGTGGTCGGTGGTCAGTTTGTGTGTAAATGTATGATTTTGATCAACGTTTTCCACTTTTGATGTCATTTCTAGCTAGAAATGAATATTGCAGTAATGAAATATCCACTTAGTTATCACCAAAGCTCTCTATATTTTGCTGTAGATCATTAAACCATTACTCTGCCTCAGAAGACAGTCTGAAATCAGTTTCATGAGGTGCCTTTGTGCAAAAACGCTGCCTGCAAAGTCATTGCTTGATACAGCAGCGAGGCAGCAAGTCACCTGCCTAAGTTTTCGGATGCAGCCATGGACTCGAGAACCGAATGAATCGTTCAGTGTGATTTGTGAACCGACTCAACAGGTTGACTGTAAAGAATCGGCTCGTTCACGAATCGGACAATTTTACTGTGAATTAAAATTGTGTCAATTATAAGACATAAGGAGACAGAGGGAGTTTATACTGTAGTTATGTTGTTTTCACAGCAGGACTACATATCGCTTCAAAGCAGCTCTACAGAGATTTGTGTCTGAATGTCAGTCGTGTTACAGAAATTATGTTTTAATGTCTTTGAACTGACTCGAGCTCTATAATGACACTGTTGACTTGTTAGAGCTTCTTTACAGCAGTTTTTTATACTATTGTGAAGCTGCTGTGAAACAAACTATAGTGTATAGAGCACTTTAGAAATAAAGTTTTTTGATTTGGCTTGTATGCAGATTCTCTGTGCGTGTGTGTGTGTGTGTGTGTGTGTGTACTGTCCATACACACACAGTAACAATTAACCTAAAAAATTGGTCAAAATATTACACAAAACAGAAACTGCTTTAAGATGAGTTGTTATTAGAAAAAGAGCACTTTAGGCACTAGACCCACAGGTCAATATATACATGCAATGCATCAACATTCAAACATTCAATAAAGTCTGTCAGCCGTCAACACTCACATAAAAGACAGTGACAATATCAAGCATTCCCGATGAGAAGGGAACATTGAAGGTTAAGACATTAAGTGTACAAGATTATGAACCCGATAACCTGAAACTCCAGCGTTGAATGTAGCTCAAGTCCCAGAAAGGCACTGTAATGTCCACAAGCAGAAATCCAGGAGTGTTAGCAAAAGTGCAGTTCTGGTAATGGCCCAAAAAATATAATCCAGAAGGAAAAAATAACCACTCGCAACAATTTAGTCCAAAAAAGGGAAAAAGATCATCCAACTTGAAAATGGAGAAGAGGATATCCAATCAATGTAGACAGCCTCAGATCTGCTTTATACAAACAACATTCGTATCATTAACAGTCTGTGAGTGCCAAACCAATACCTCCTCACTCACAGCCTTTAGCCAGACACTCATGCTAACCACGTGGCTCTCGCTAACTCACGCTTCTGTGTCTTATATACCTGGAGTCCTACTCTCTCTCTACCTGAGTATACTGACCCCCACAGGTCCGGGAGAAAATTACATGAGCGTAACAGAGAGAATACCCTGATCTGTTACACACACACACACACACACACACACTCTCACTCACTCACTCACTCACTCACTCACTCACTCACTCACTCACTCACTCACTCACACTCACACACACACACACACTCACTCACTCACTCACACTCACACACACACTCACACACACACACACACACAATACCCTGATCTGTCACACACACACACACACACACACACACACACACACACACACACACACACACAATACCCTGATCTGTCACACACACACACACACACACACACACACACACACACACTCACACACACACACACACACACACACACACACACACACACACACACACACACACACACACACACACACACACAATACCCTGATCTGTCACATACACACACACACTCACTCACTCACTCACACACACACACACACACACACACACACACACACACACACACACACTCACACACACACACACACACTACCCTGATCTGTCACACACACACACACACACACACACACACACACACACACACACACACACTCACACACACACAATACCCTGATCTGTCACACACACACACACACACACACACACACACACACACACACACACACACACACACACTCACTCACTCACACACAATACCCTGATCTGTCACACACACACACACACACACACACACACTCACACACACACACACACTCACACACACACACACACACACACACACACACACACACACACACACACACACACACACACACACACACACACACACTCACTCACTCACTCACTCACTCACTCTCACACACACACACACACACACACACACACACACACACACACAATCACACTCACACACACACACACAATACCCTGATCTGTCACACACACACACACACACACACACACACACACACACACACAATACCCTGATCTGTCACATACACACACACACTCACTCACTCACTCACTCACTCACACACACACACACTCACTCACTCACTCACTCACACACACACACACACACACTCACACACACACTACCCTGATCTGTCACACACACACACACACACACACACACACACACACACACACACACACTCACACACACACAATACCCTGATCTGTCACACACACACACACACACACACACACACACACACACACACACACACACACACTCACTCACTCACTCACACACAATACCCTGATCTGTCACACACACACACACACACACACTCACACACACACACACACTCACACACACACACCACACACACACACACACACACACACACACACACACTCACACACACACTCACACACACACACACACACACACACACACACACACACTCACTCACTCACTCACTCACTCACTCACTCACTCACTCACTCTCACACACACACACACACACACACACACACACACACAATCACACTCACACACACACACACAATACCCTGATCTGTCACACACACACACACACACACACATACTGGTTTTTGTGGTTTAGCAGGACTTTGATTTCCAAACCAGTTGGATGGTGGTTTAAGGGGACACCCCTTTCCCAATGTCCTACAGAGATGATAAAACTATCAAAAATTTTGTTTTACTCTGCAGAACACAAATATCACTTTGGATTTTCTTTACACACAACAGAATGGATAATATGACAATACGATATTTTGGTGGTACACAAGGACAGCCACGCCCCTCCTATAATGTTCCCGCCTATTACATAATTGGGATTTATAGGGTCCAACTAATTTATGAGGACACTCCTTTTACAATACACAAAACATGTCAGTTCTCTGGATTACAGGGACCAATGTGTTTTACAGGTACATGACCATACACAATACACAAACGTGTCACTATGCTGCATTACCAAGACTGAGGTGGTTAAAGAGTACCGGATCTTAAACACGATACACAACACAACATACAACATTACAGGGACCAATGTGTTTTAGAAGTACTTTAATAACAACTTAAATTTGTGACATAAAAACAAATAAACAAACAAACAAAAAACTTAAAAGTGAAATCCACCAACTTAAAAAATTCAATTAATAAAATGGGTAATCTTTCTATAAAAAAGGAATGCCACACAAAACAAAACAAACAAAGAAAAAAATAATTAAGTGAAATTCACCAACTTAAAAAAAAAAAAAAATAAATCAAAAGGCATGCCTCACGTTGTAAGTACCTCACTAACGGACAGTAAACATGAGATAAACTCACTGAGCACGCAATAAATGCTACAGATGTGTAGAGAGATTGATTGATCTTTAAAGGAATAGATCACTTCCAGAATAAAAATCCTGTCATCATTTACTCACCCCCCACTTGTTTCAAAACTGTAAGAGTTTCTTTCTTCTGTTGAACACAAAAGAAGATATTTTTAAAAAATCTGAACAGTTGATGTGCATCATCATTAATTTCTATAGTAGAAAAAAAAATACTATGGAAGTCAACGGTGCCCATCAACTGTTCAGATGCTGACATATCTTCTTTTGTGTTCAACAGAAGAAAGAATCTCTTACAGGTTTGGAACAAGTGAAGGGTGAGTAAATGATGACAGAATTTTCATTCTGGAAGTGAAATACTCCTTTAAGGGACAGGCCATCCAAAAATCAACAACGAGAGATTGACAGAATTTTGTCAAACTAACAGTTGAACTTATTTTCTACAGTGAGATATTAGTATGAACTGCAGTCATAACAGTTTTGCACTATGGGAAATAACAAAACCAACAACCAAAGTGCTAATTATAATAGAATGGCATCAAAAGAGACACAGGATGTACTGTAACATCACTTGCTTTGGGTTTTCCTTTTTAAGCTAATTCCTCGATTTCTTACAAAATCCCGTATGTTCTGTGCACTGCGTCTCACCAAAACAGGATCCTCAGCAGCCTTACACTGCTGGCATTCAGTCATTGTGGCCAGTTTTCCTTTAGCTATATGGCCCTTAAAATGTTTCATTACAGCTGTAACTTCAGCATTTGACCAGGACACTTTCTGCCCTCTCCGTGGGTTTTCAGTTTCTGCCTCACTCTCACTCTCTGTACAGAAGAATACATACTTTAGTGAGTTCTAACTCTATGAGAGCTCATGTACTTACATTGATGGTGCTATTGCAATTTAAACCTCTGGTACCTTCAGGAACTTCAGTGGTGCTCTCAATGGGCATCTTCTGAACACCTGCAGAAAATCAGTCATATAACAATCAGGAAACTCAGAAGTAACTCAAACAGAAGATACATTAAAAATATATATATTCTAAAGGAATTGGCCTGTTAAACGTTTATTTTTTAAACCGTCATTTATCAGTTTTCACCTCAACATGATAATAAGTATCAACCTATTGGTATAGCCAGATACTAATACAAAACTGGTGCATCCCTAATTTTAGAAATATTCTGTTAGAAATGCTGGACTAATACAATATAAGGTAACACTTTAGAATAGGGAACACTTATTCACTATTAACTACAACTTTTCCCTCAATAAATTCCTAATTTGCTGTTTATTAATAGTTAATAAGGTAGTTGTTAGATTTAGGTATTGGTAGGATTAGGGATGTAGAATAAGACATTAATAAGTGCTTAATTACTACTACTAATAATATGCATGCTAATAAGCAACTAGTTAAGAGACCCTAAAATAAAGCGTTACCCAATATAATTTTTGACTTTGATTTTGAAAAAGCACTTAGCTGACACATACCAGCATTACTGGAGTCTCCCGCAGCTCCAGCAAGAGCATCATCATCAGAATCACTTTCTTCAGGATCACTGTCATCAGAATCCGTCATATTGATCTCATCTTCAATGAAAAATAAAACTCAGAACATGAAAAACATCTGCATTCAGAAGTCAAATAACACAATCACACACCATTTATAAACCATGCCAAATGACACTACATCCTACAGTGAACAAGACATATTTCAGAGATGAGTTTCCTTAAACCTCCCTGTGAGTGTAAAAGACGCGCTGTGCTACCCATGCTAGGATGGACGTACCTTCAATCTCAATGTCATCAAGTGATTTGCCTTGAAGATTAGGAAGGCAGCCCTTTTCCATGGCTAACAGAAGCTTTGATATTTTAGCAAGCTGAGTAGTGGCTTCTGGCAGCCTGTAATAGTCGCGGTGGACACGGATGTCATGCCCTAAGAAATCGGCAACCTGATCTAACTCATTGTTTTTCAGGTTAAGGATTTGTGAGAGCGTAGCCACGTGCTTTCGCAGATGAGTGGATCGGAGAAATTCTGGATTTTGAGCTCCACATTCACTTGCATAGACCCTCAGAGAGTCCTGGCCTCTGTAGTGACTCTGGCAGTTTGGCCGAGCAAACAAGAAAGGATTAGTGTCCAGCACTCCACATTCAGTTCTCCTGCTGACCAGCAGCTTCAGGGCATCGACCATATCAGGAGAGAGAAGAACCGCAACCTTTCTTCCCCTCTTCCCCCTGATCTCAACTCGAATGAAATGGCTGCAGAGCTTCTGCTCAAACTTGCTCAGGCCCATCGCTACATCATCATGGAGAGAAGTGCCGTCCCTTTCATTGAAGCCCTTCAGCGGCATTTTAGAGACCTCTCCTGCACGTCTGCGGTTGAAAACAATGATTCTGGCGAGTGTTGCTTTGGCCAGTTCTGCATAGCTTTGAGGAGATGCCGTCTCTTGTAGTTTCTGAAAAGCCGTATGTGCAGTCTTCTCAAGGAGCCGATGAAGGGACTGGACATCCTGAGTGAAGGGAAGTGTTGATGGCTTGTTAAATTTGGCTTCATTCAGTGTGACCAAAGCAGTGTGTGAGATCATCTCAGACCACTTCGAGGAGTAGAGCTTTTTAAAGGTCTCTGTTGATGAGATCAATTCCTTGTCTTCAGACATCAGTGCTCGGCAGTGAATGATTTTGCAAATCTTATTCAACGAATGCCCCAGTTTCAGGGCAAGGCTTGGGCTTTGGTAGCAGTGGCTCTCATCATCATAGCCAGACACCATCTGAACCGCTCGAATGAGTTTATGAAAACTGGCAGGTTTCAGAGCTTCTTCAAGACTGTACACAGAAAACTTTCTACGCAAAGTCAGCAACAATCTTCCAACTTCACGGAGTTTTTGTCGTATGTACTCAAATTTGGTAGGGTCATGTCCATGTTTGTTAAAGAACGACTGTGCAAGCTGAAGAATACTCAAGTCATTTTTGACAACAGCGGAAATGTCATCCTGCTTCATCACACCTAAGAGTTTCCAAACTCCTTGAGATATGTGCTGACTGAATGAAGACTCTGCCATAGACGCCAGGCCCAAAACTCTCCTCCTCCCTTGCTTTTCACTGTCAGATGCTGGTTTTGAGGAACATCTTCTCAAATGACGCCACAGATCTCTCCGTACAAACATCCCTTTGCAGTACATGCAATGCACAAACTGCTTTGAATCACACTTTCTCTTTGGTGCTCGTTTTATTTTAAGAGCCCCCTCTCCACACTGTAAAACGTCTGTGTTATGCTGAAAGTTGCCCTTGTTCCTGAGCTTTTGCAGCATTGCTTTACGTTCTTTCGAGTGAACCGGGAGTGACAAAGCCTGCACAACTTCAACTTCACCCATATGAGTTTTCAAATGGCGCGCTAACTTGGACTGAGGTTTCCCACAGATGTAACAATAATTCTTACTATTTGCTGTACAGGAGATTTTTGCTGACTGCACACACTGATCATCTTCAGCCACGCTGCTTTCCCTCTCTTCCTCTCTCAACGTTACTGTGGTTTTTGCATTCAAAAGCTTCTCACTATTGTCCTTTCTATTGTGTGATTGGGGTGAAGACATAACCACATCTGCTGACCTGCGTACCACTGAACCTTGCTTTCTGGGAAGGTGACGTTCACCAAAACGGTCTGATTCACTGTCTGTCTCAACATCAGTCAACTGCTCCTCATGACACAGTAAATCAGACTCATCATACACACTTGCTGCTTCCATGGCCTTTAAGACTCCTTTTCCTTTGCCCTTAGACACATTCAGGACAGTTACATCTGATCTCAGAGGCTCACTAAACTTAGAGGATGCAGCTTCCTGTATATCTAAGAGGAGTTTAGCTTGATCGTAACGTGCTGGTCTTGTTGTCAACTCATCTGAACTGTCTGACTGATTGTCTGACTCTGACTGTGGTATGTACTCCTCATCTGACAGATCGTCTTCCTCTGAACTTACTTCCTATTGTCAAGATATTTATGATTAATTCACAGCACCGATAACTCATAAAAATAAGGAACAAAGGTATCGAATCAAATATTTTCTTACCCACGATGACTGTTTTCCATTCCATTCATGAAGCTTCAAATAGCAGGACCAAAAACTGGAGCACACTATGAGAGAAATGTCATATGTCAGGACATGTTCAACCGCTAACACCAGATTCTATGCCTCAATGTAGAATAAGGTGAAAACAATATTACACCCCTATTATTATTAATGATATTACATATCTGTGCATAAGCAATGGTCCGATATCTCCTATTGATCACCAACTTCAACAGTTATACAATTTTGACTTCATAACATAAATTAGTGATACTAAAATGATAAAAATAGACATGTCATGCTGCATATAGTACAAGACATCATACTAACATTTACATCTCAGGCCAATCCACCTGAGTGCTGCTACAGGTCCCACACATTCAGCACATTTATCCATGCTCGATATTGCTGAAGTGACCACAACATGTATGCAGACCTGTGAAGAAAAAAACATCAGTGAATGTGAAATTACAGCAAAAAAGAAAGATCCTAAAACATACATGTGATCCTTCATTACGAGCTACACTGTCTTTCAATAATCACTTAATGTGTTTTTAGTGACAGGGAAGTTGTGGTCATTTAGTTAATAAGATCACTTACAATCATTAAAGAACATTTACGTTACATACCTTAAAAGGTACTGGTCAATATATTACAACAAATCTGTATTTAGACCAGGGGTGTCCAGACTCTGTCCTGGAGGGCCGGTGTCCTGCAGAATTTAGCTCCAACCCCAATTAGACACACCTGAAGCAGCTAACCAAGGTCTTACTAGACATACTGAAACTTCCAGGCAGGTGTGTTGAGGCAAGCTGGAGCTAAACTCTACAGAGATGGACTTCAGAGCATTCACTGTTGCTCTAAAATAACAGTTCATCTGAAACATGTGAATACCTCCTTAACTCCTTCAGCAGGGGCACAAAAGCTCTGCTCCTCATTTAACACATGCTCTTTGACAGGTGACATCTGAAAACAATGGAAAAAGCAAGGCTCATGTAGAGATGATTTCTTACAACATCAATCTAACATTTCCTAAAATTATGCAATGCACATTTTATTACCTTCTCAACACAGTCCTGATCATCCAATAGTAACCGGTCCTTCTTCAGAGTCACCTGAAATTAAGGAAACGGAAATAACAAATAAATAAACATTCTACTGCAGACAAAGGATTCAGGGACTGTACAAATGTATAATGAATTACCTTTTCCTGTCCTTCAGAGGCTGTACAGATAGTGGAGTCCATTAACACTGACTGATCACTGACAACTGTCAGCTGAAAACATGAAATCAAAAAATAAAATAAAAAATAAAATAATTATGTTATAAATGAGATACCCAAGCAAAAGCCGGCAGATAAGGCCAGAACAAATTCAGGTATGATGCCACAAAAATATAATAATAATAAAGTAAAAAAAAAATCAATCAATAACAATACCTTCTCTCCTTCTGTGTCTTCTGACTGGGACAGAGTGTTGACTTCAAGAGTGGACGGTTCAATCACACTAAGAGTCTAGAAAATTTAAAATTAGACATTTGTAACATTGATTGAGACAATAAATGTGTGCATAAAATACTGATTTAAAACATACATATATTAAATAATTTTATAATCTTGCTTATATTTTATCAATGTAATTTACAAGTAAGATTACAACATTTCAAATTAGTATTTCAATTTTCAAGTGTTACCCAAGATAATGTTCATGACTTTTTATGTATTACATTACATGCGTGTTCATTCCAGTACGTCAGGTTGCGTGTATGTTTACACATGTGTTACGAGGACCCTGTTTTATGAGAACCATCATAAGAACGTGGTCTTGACTTGACTGAAGAGTCTCAGTGTGTTGTTAATTGAAAAAAGTCTGGTCTATTTGTATCCTTGTTATTACCGGGACATTGGTAACTAGACAAATGCGGACAGCAGTAGTTCAAGCATCTCTGTGTATGAGAGAAACGGTGGTGATTTGAGACACAGTGTCTGCGTTACATACTTATACAGCATGTAACCAAGACTCACTTTTAACACTCACAATAATGCAGCAAACAATGTTCACATCTGTTTCTAAGAGACAATGTAATCTGTTCTACTCTTTAAGGACTAAAACAATTACTACAAGAACTTCTTGGATACCTTTATAGCTGCTGAGTCTTGTTCAGAGTTCTTTAGGTTCTTTAAACACTGATTCTTCTCAGTTATCATCTGAAAATAAATTGTGAATAAATAAAATAAATAATATGCAATCTTGGAGAATGTTATTTAAATAAAAAAATTACAAAAATAAAATAAAATAATATAACACAAATATGATAAAACTGCAGAATACAGTAGTATACTGCCTGAAAGTCCATTTCAAACAAGGGGACCGAGTTTACCAACTTCTATTACAATATACTTTATCTAAAGATAACAATTATAAGTTTTCAATATCATATATGGCCACAATGAGATGTGAATGATCCATATTAAGCCTAATATTTCTCATCCACGCAGCCCAATGTCATGGTGTTAACTAGGGTCTTGAAATACCAGGCTTTTGTCAAACAAACGACACGCTGAGATTCTTCAATCAGACATCAGGAACATGTTCTTATGATGGTCCTCATAGAACTGGGTCCTCGTAATACAGGTGTAAACACACACACACTGTGACATCAAGACCATGTTCTTATGATGGTCCTCATAGAACTGGGTCCTTGTAACACAGGTGTAAACATACACACAATGTGACATCAAGACCATGTTCTTATGATGGTCCTCGTAACACAGGTGTAAACACACACACAATGTGACACCAAGACCATGTTCTTATGATGGTCCTCATAGAACTGGGTCCTTGTAACACAGGTGTAAACATACACACAATGTGACATCAAGACCATGTTCTTATGATGGTCCTCGTAACACAGGTGTAAACACACACACAATGTGACACCAAGACCATGTTCTTATGATGGTCCTCATAGAACTGGGTCCTTGTAACACAGGTGTAAACATACACACAATGTGACATCAAGACCATGTTCTTATGATGGTCCTCGTAACACAGGTGTAAACACACACACAATGTGACACCAAGACCATGTTCTTATGATGGTCCTCATAGAACTGGGTCCTTGTAACACAGGTGTAAACACACACACAATGTGACATCAAGACCATGTTCTTATGATGGTCCTCATAAAACAGGGTCCTCGTAACACAGGTGTAAACACACACACAATGTGACATCAAGACCATGTTCTTATGATGGTCCTCATAAAACAGGGTCCTCGTAACACAGGTGTAAACATACACACAACCTGACATCCTGGAATATACATGCATGTAATGTAATACATAAAAAGTCACTAACATTAACTTGGGTAACAACTGACGTTTAATACTTTTACTTTACTATAATCTAGGGCTGGGCGATATATCTAACGATATGATCATGTGCATCTAGTCAGTAAAGCCGGTTCCGTGATTAGCGCTAAATCTCCATCACCTGCTTTCAAATGGAGCGCCATTTAATAGACAGAGCCGTAGATCACTGACAAGCTACGCAATATCACTTTCATTATCCCAGATGAATCGCCTTCGATAATGAACGCGATATTGCGTAGCTTGTCAGTGATCTACGGCTAAACATCACGGAGAACAACACATCATCCACCTGAGACAGCTTTATTACACAAGTCCCTTTAAGGCATAGTTCAGGCAAAAAGAAAACTCTGTCATCATTTAATGGTTAGTAATATCTTCTTTTGCCCAACAGAAGAAAGATACTTATACAGGTTTGAGACAACTTGAGGGTGACTAAACGATGACAAAATCTTCACTTTTGTGTGAACTATACCTTTAACTTGGCTCAATCAAATCATTTAACTCACCTTTAAAATCACTGATGAATCTGCCCTCGAGCCCATTCTTGTCTTTCTGTTGAAGTGAAAACTGTATGGCCTCCTCCACTGGCTTCAGCCTTCTCCTCCGCCTTCTACCTTCAGCCATCATCTGATGTGTCTGCTTTAATAATAATAATAATAATTATTATTATTATTAATATTATTATTATTATTGGATTCCGTTTGACAATATTAAGTTTGTTTGTTTTCAACTTAAAACTTAATAAATGACAGTTCTACTGGGACAGAATATATGTTGAATATGATGTATACTGAACATATGCTGAATATACTATTTTGCCTGGCTATCTTTGTAAAAGTGCTTTGACACAATCTGTATTCTACAAAGCACTATACAAATAAAGGTGACTTCACTTATTATATACAGTAAGTATTGGGAAGTGATAAGAGCACATCTGTGTGTTTATTAATCTCCTTAAACCAAGCCGAACAGTAATCATATTTCACAGAGCTGGCACGTCAGGATACTGTACTGAGTGGAAGCCCCTCCCCTTCACAGACTGTAGTCATGACAACACATTATTATGATGGCTAGACTGTTCTATTACATTTACAGTTATACTGTGAACGAAAATAAGTTAAAAACTGACAAGCATTGCTGATTTTCGTCCGACGTTACTGTTAATAGACTGACACTTAGTGTAAATACGCTAGCGCCATTAGCATCACGCGCTAGCTGCTTTCTAAAGAGCCTACAAGACACTCACGAACAAGCCAAACTGAGCCACAAACTCTCATTGAAACGGTTTAACAGCAGTATAACTTACCTTTCATATAACAGTTGTCTCCAACAGGTTCACACCACTGATGTCTTCGCTTCAGGTGCAGAGATTCCGTCAGGTCCAAACAGGAAGTTACAAAACGTCACCCACGACTCGCTGATTAGAGCACGTGTAAACGGGATTTATAATAATAATAATATGCATTTAAATAACCATCTATGATTTAAGCATTGGTGTTAACTTTACGGTTAGGTTTAACGTTACATTAATAGCATTACATTAATTTACTGATATTAAACTGACTGATTACAGCTTTGAAGTCACATTCATACTTTATAATATGATATTTAAGGAGTACGTTTAATTGCATGATCACTGTGCATTTATATAATCATATACAATCGATAAATTAAAGCAAATAATGTTTAAATAATTAACAAATTGCATTAACTCACTTGTACAAAGCTACATAGCGGCAGAATGTAGCCCCGCCCACCGGCGCCATTTTGTTTTCGCGATTTCCCGCCCACCGGTGCCGATCTAGCCAATCAGCGGCCTCCAAACTTACACAAGTGTAAAATATGCAAATTTTCGATGACGCACGTGTAGTACCGGGTCCGGGCTACAGGGGCGCACTCTCGAGCTCAGAGGATACACAGTGTATAGTAAAATTTCAGAGTTTTGTGGTATATTAGGACATGGCGCGAAACTTTGAGAGGGAACTTCTGGGACCCAAAGAAAGGCATCTACACTGTCGGAATTATAAGGACATGGGCCCTGTCCTCATAAACCCAAATGTCCCTGTAATGCTGGTGCGTATTCAGGTCAAAAGTCCTTGTAAACCACAAAAACCAACACACACACACACACACACACACTCACTCACTCACACACAATACCCTGATCTGTCACACACACACACACACACACACACACACACTCACACACACACACACACACACACACACACACACACACACACACTCACTCACTCACTCACTCACTCACACACACACACACACACACACACACACACACACACACACTCACACACTCACACACACACACACACACACACACACACATACACACACACTTTTTTTTTTTTTTTTTTTTAATGTAAACCAGCTAAAATTTTGGCTTAATACACTGTAAAATCTGATATACTATAAATTTGATTAGATCATGTAATTCAGTCTTGGTTTTGATCTGGAGAAGCCCTTCATGTCATTTAAATCTTTTTAGTTAGACTGGGATACTTTTGATTATCCTGATCACAGAAAAACTGTGGATTTGAGGAACAAAATGTATTAAAACTTGAAAAGAATACAATGTTTGCATCATATAGTATACACATTTGTTTGACATTTGCAGTTGATTTAACCATTACAATGATAAAGTACACATTATATTGGTAACAGGAAAATCTTACTCATTCATGATAACTCCTGAGGAATGACTGAAGTCACTGTTAACCTCGAGGATTTTGAAAGGTTTTCACTTATAGTAATTCACTAATCATTGCTTCTTGTTAGTCAGTAGTTACTAGAATGTTAATAGTGCACTAGTCACCAAACACACTTCATCACTCAAAACACAACAACCTAAAAACACTAACAACAGGCAGCATTATACAGTGCTTTTTATAATTCACTGCAGTTTTTTACATGCTCCAGGTTTACATTACAGCTCAAAATTATCCCCCTTTTGTATAGATTAACACTTGTGAAGATGTTCAGCTACATACAACTGCTTCGACAGTGTTAGATTTTTTACATTCAGAATATATGATATTACTGTCTTATTCATTTTTGCACTGCGCTATGTTTTGAACTTAAGTTTAACAGTTAAAAAGTATGTTACTATTTCTTTTCAGAGGTGTGGCTGTGTCTGTGGTTGTTTAACAGGTTGATGTGAATCACGATGTTTCGGTCCATCGCTACTAGAAGATCTTTCAGTCTGCAAACAAACAAGCAGCAACAGGCTCAGGGTGACGCCCCTCGGGTGACTGAATATCACACAGAAGATAAAGCTGGAGTCTGTAACACACACCTCTGCTCTGACTGCTGTTCATCTGAAGCGTTTGACTTCCAGAGACTGATAATCTCCCAGAACAGGGACTCTAATGTAGAACTGCTTCAGACGCTCCTCTGAGCAAGAGTGAAGACGTGTGATAAAAACAGCAAACATGCATGCCTTCATATCTTTGTGCTTTTGCCAGAATCAGCTGAGATTGACTGACAGATGATTCTTCGACGCAGTTGAGTTCAACAGCAAACACAGACACAAACAGCATTCAGAGTCACAATAAATCAACTTTATTCTTTCAATATTCTGATATTTGACCGATTCCCCTCTGAAGAGAAAGTCACTCCCTCTGGATAGCGATACAGAAAGCACATTATATTTACAGAGTACATCATAGAAAGAACGGCGTGTTTATTACAGTTGTTCAGAGTCACTCGCAGCTCATGCAGTGATTGGTCTATTACTGTGATCACTGCATGTATATCACATCGCTAATAAGAAAAGAAGTGCTTTAGGAGTCTTGTGTGTCTGATTATCAAGTTTCTTAATCACTGAGACTGTAGTTTCTCACTGACACTGTCTGATATCCATGAAGGTGTTTCCAGCACTATTGCAGAGTCCAGTTTTTCCCAGCAGAACCAGCCTGATCTGGTCTTTCCTCTCAGGAACTGCATCCACTTCATCTGGAGACTGGATATGGTAAACTCTTTCCTGAAACTACAACAGAAAGATCAAATCACATCGATGTGCTGTTTAATTCAATCCCAATACTCTCCTTTTTAGGATCAGTGTTGCGTGTATTTGAGAAGTAATTAACAGAACAAGACAACTTACAGCTGACATTAAGAACGTCCATGCTGTTGCTCCTCTGCATCGGTTTCATCATAAATGTCCCTCCGTTCTCCGTCATCATTCCTTCAATCTTCTGCAGTAGATCTTGGACTTGTTTGTGTGATTCTCTCTTGTTACTGAAACAGTGGGACTTTCCTCCACATTCAGTCACGAGTCGCTGCAGATCCTCATGATCTTTGGGTTTCAGATATTCATCAATGGTCTGATCCAGATCCTCCAGATCATCTTCATGTGTGAACAGAATCATGATGTACTTCTGAACTTCAGCACCAAACAAACACTTAATATAATCCAGGATCTCTTGCTCATATTGCAGAGGTTTCTCCAGAGGAACGGTGAGCAGAACTGAACTGAGACCTGCTGAACATCCAGAGACCAGCTGCTCTTCCATCATCTCCAGCTGCTCTTCATTCAGATCTGGATCCAGTAGATCTGGACAATCAATCACAGCGACCTGCTGCCCTCTGATCTGAGTCTGACCCTCACACACTCCAGACTCATGCCTTTTAAACCTCTTTTCTCCCAGAATCAAGTTCCCAGATGAGCTTTTCCCACAAGTGTTTCTGCCCATCAGAAGAATCCGGATCACTGCAGCATCTGGACTGGAGTCAAAAATGAAAATATCTGAAAGTGACAGACAATATAAAATATGAATGTAAAAACACAAGGCAAAATTTGATAAGAAGAAAAAAACATTAAACACTACAAACAGTACAAAAGCTGAACTCATAACAGCAGCAAATGAACACACGTTTCAATTACAGCAGTCAGTGAAAATATCATCTAAACATCTGTCAGCACGATGTGACAACATCTCCATGTTTCTGAGTCATTCATAATGATATTCAGTGGAAACAACTGATTCATGAGGAGCATCGTTTCAATCTGAACTATATACTGACATTAAGACCAAATGAATGTACTGAAGTGTCTTTCTGAAACAGAGTAAACAAACGCTGTCTCACCAGGAAGAGTTTTAGTTCCTGCTGCCATCTTCACTGCATCTCAGATCACATGAACATGCTTCTGACAGAACAAATACAATTCACAAGATAAATACAAGCTCAATAAATACGTGTCCTGGTTTATAAGAATAATAAATAAACACGCAGTTACAGTAATGATAAACTCACCAGGAGTCAGCTGCAGTTCAGGTTTGATCAGATTCTTTCTATTTCTGGTTCTGTCATGAAAATGCTCCTCCCTTTCGCATGAATCAACATGTAGAACTTGAGCTGAAAATATATCAAATATCAATTTCTCATCTTAAAAAAAAAAAAAAAAAAAAATCTCCAAAATGTTATGCTTTTAAATTTTGGTGTTAGTTAATAATGGCATAAATTTGGGTTTGTTCCTCACACAAACCTTTTTGTAGTGTTTCAGAAGATTTGTAAATATTGCAAGAGTCATTTTACCATGATATTTATTGATTGTCATTTTGGATGCTGGCAGGCTCGGTCAGGGCTGGACTGAGATCACACAGGTCACACAGGTCACACAGGGCCACACAGGTCACACAGGGTCACACAGGGTCACACGGGGTCACACGGGGTCACGGTCTATTGGTTTAAATGGAGAGAAACAGAGGAGACCAAGAACCAGTCAGAGGGAGCAGAAAACAGAAACACTGGCTGTATAAGAGGACAGGTTTACAATAATGCACCATTTATCATCTGTAATACCCTGTGTAAACACTAGATGGCTGTATAGCCCTATATTTACAGTGATGGACACAGAGAAAGCATTTTGTTACTCATACATGTCATAACTTGATCAATCAAGTAATCAGAATACTAACTTGCGACCAGGATGATATATTGTAAATTATAGCCTACTATAATTGAGTGTTTACATACTACATGAACAGAGATATGGACTCTCTCCTTCTGTTTGAAAACTCGATCAGAGATTGACACATTCAGACTCAAGTAGCTTTATTAGCTTGATAAGAAAGCTCTACATTGCCAAAGCCATCGACAGAAGTGAGTTTAATCAGTCTACTTTCACTTTAATTAGTTTGAACATATTTGGTGGAAAACAACAAGAGGGTCAATTAGAATAAGAATATATATATATATATATATATATATATATATATATATATATATATATATATATATATATATATATATATTATATAATATTTTTATTATATAGTATAACTATATTTATTATATAGTATTTAATCACACAACCAATTCATTGCATTATATTATTATTGCATAGTGTAGTGCATTCTGGATCTTGACAGTCCGAGACCCCGTTCACTTTCATAATACAAAAAAAAAAAAAGAGTTATAGAGGAATGAAATCACACAGTTCAAATATAAACGGCTCACATGTCAAAAGGTACACATAAACCTTCACTTAAGTCTTAAGTGAAAGAATGAACAACATGTCACACTTTAAGCAAGAGAAGAGATTCTCATTTGCAACGGACAGGTTTTAAGTGCTCTATCTCTCTCTCTCTCTCTCTGAGTGCATGCTGGGAGTGTGAGACGGAGCTGAGCGCGCCGCGTTTTGCGGAGAGCATTGGTTGTTTCCCACTTTTACTTTTTCTTTACTTTACCTACCTAATTATTTTGTCTTTTCCCTTGTTAATAATGTCTGGATAAGGAAGAGTGTTTCGTCGCGTACGCCCGGCTCAACGCCGCCAGTATGGCGAGCACTAACGTGCTAACACCTGCTACTCTGTCACTCCGTAATGGGTGCAGGTGTGTACCAGACCCCGCGGTGTCCGTAGAAGACATGCTCCTAGTCTTCGGTGAAAAGATTGGTTTTGAGAACATCGTTTCGGCTTCAAGGATGAATAAAGCCGTGGTCGTATTTTTAAAATCAGAGGCACTGGTCAATGATTTGACTGTGAGCGGCGTGTGGGTGAAAGAAACATATGTTCCGGTAACCCCGCTTTCTGCACCAGCAACTAAAGTCACTATTTCAAATGTCCCACCGTTTATATGTAATGAGGCCATTTTAAAAGAACTACAGAGGTTCGACAAGATCGCAAGTCCTGTTAAAGCGGTTCCTTTGCGATGTAAAAATCCCGCGCTAAAGCACGTCCTTTCCTTTAGACGGCAGGTCTTTATGTTTCTTAACTCCCCTGAGCGGACTTTAGATGTCTCTTTCCGCGTCACTTATGAAGAGAGTTCGTTTATGGTTTACGCCAGTACCGATAGTATGCGATGTTATGAATGCGGTGACGTGGGCCATAAACGCCTCACATGCCCGCATAAGGAGGAACAACGCGCATCTACATCCCGTGAGGATACGAGTAACACAGAGGCACAGAGGCCAGAGCAGCAGGCTGAAAGAGCTACAGATGAGGTGAATGAGCGGCAGGAGGTGAGTGAAAATACTGATACTCCTGGCGGTGTTGGGGAAGCTGAATGTAGTAGGCCTACTGTAACACATAAGGATGTGAGTGAGTGTGACGATAATGAACAGAATGATGCTCAAAGTGATGTTGAAGATGTGTGTGAGGATGTTACAGGGCAGGCAGGTGTCTCAGAGGAGAACATGGCTGATGAGATGGAAGGGTTGTCACAGTGCACTGATGATGGTTTAAGAGATGATGAGCAATGGTCTGATGTTTCAAAAGTGGTTGATGATTTGTATACTCTTGAGCAAATCAACTCATTTCTTGATAAAACTAAAGGTAGAGCTGGTGTTGAGGTTTGCGATTATTTTCCAGATGTGGAGAAGTTTGTCTCCTCTGTTATGATGGCTAGAAGAATGAGTAGTTACGATGACCTTTCACAACAAAAGCGTTCTCGCCTCAAAAAGCATCTAACTGCTATCAGATCTGGAAGGAAACCAGTTAAAGCAAGGGGAAAGACCAAATAATTAAGATGGATAAGTTTTCCTTTTTCTTTCTTTACTGCTTTCTCTTTCTCTCTCTCCCCCTTATGGAAGTTTTGAGGGTGGGGTCCTTAAACATAAATGGATTAAGGGATTATAAAAAAAGAGGTTTATTGTTAGACTTTTTAAGACTAAAGGACCCAAGTGTTGTCTTTTTACAAGAGACCCACAGCAATTTTGATAATGAAGCTGATTGGGGATTATGGTGGAAAGGAGAGAGAGTGCTTAGTCATGGAACTAATATTAGTGCCGGTGTGGCTGTACTCTTCTCTCCTAATGTAAATGTTAAAATTCTGATGAAAAATGAACTAGAACCTGGGAGGCTGATGGCTGTCAGAGCTGAAATTAACAATTTCTCTTTTTTGTTTATCAACATCTATGCCCCTAATACTGGAGCAGACAGATTACAGCTCTTTGTGAAACTAGAGCAGTTTTTAAAATTGCAGCAAACTGGTGATTTTATCATATTAGGAGGAGACTGGAATTGCACTCTAGATTTCACACAAGATAGAAATGGCGATGAGCCTCATATGCAGTCATCTTCTTGTCTGACTAGAGTCATAAAAAGTTTTAACCTGGCAGATGTATGGAGAGAGAATAATCCTTTAATAAAGCAGTATACTTGGGTCAAAATGAGCAATGATAGGATTTTTGGAGCACGTTTGGATAGGTTTTATACATCACAAAACATGAGAAATAGAGTGTTCAATGCAGCTATTTTTCCTGCGTCTTTTTCTGATCACAAATATATCACTGTTGATTGTGTATTGGTGAATAGAACCCATACGAGTTACTACTGGCATTTTAATAATAAACTGTTGGAGGATAAATGTTTTTGTGAAAATTTTAAATCTTTTTGGGAAACTTGGAAAAGTGAGAAGTGCCTTTATGAAAGTATTACTCAATGGTGGGAAATCGGTAAAGTGCACATAAAGACTTATTGCCAACAGTACAAAGGCTTTTCTTCCCTGGTTTTAAAAAATACAGTAGAGCTGCTGGAAAAGGAAATTCTTGATATTGAAAAAAGTATGTTTGTAAATGATGCAGAACAATTGCATGAACTTTGGACTGAAAAAAAGAACCAACTCAGCTCCATCTTAAATGAAAAAGTAAAAGGGGCGCTTGTAAGGAGCTGCTTCTTGAACATAAAGGACATGGATGGCCCAACCTCTTTCTTTTTCAACTTGGAGCGTAAAGCAGGACAGGAGAAACAAATGTACTGTTTAAAAGACAATGATGGACAAGAAACTTCAGATCCTGTGACAATGCGCAGACTTGCTGTTGACTTTTATTCTGATCTTTTTGCTGCTGAAGCCATAGATGAACAATCTAAGGATGAACTGTTACAGGACCTCCCTGTTCTAACTTCAAAACAAAAAAAAACTCTTGGAGACTGATTTAACATTTGAGGAAGTCACTGCTGCTGTAAAGGGTCTTTCTTCAGGGAAGGTACCAGGGCTGGATGGCTTATCTGCCGAATTTTATAAAAAGTTTTGGTCTTTAATAGGACCTGACTACTTTGACGTACTCAAGAAATGTATTGGTGAAAAGTCTCTTCCTTTAAGTTGTCAGCGGGCTGTTTTAACACTGTTACCCAAAAAAGGGGATCTAACCCTCTTAAAAAATTGGAGGCCCATCGCAATTTTATGTTTTGAATATAAAGTTCTGTCAAAATGTTTGGCGAACAGACTAAATAATGTAATGCATGCAATCATTCACAAAGACCAGTCTTACTGTGTAAAAGAGAGATGTATTTTAGATAATTTACATTTAGTACGGGACATTTTTGATTTTGCTTTTAATAACAACATTAACCTTGGTTTTTTATCATTAGATCAAGAAAAGGCTTTTGATCGTGTTGATCATGCTTTTCTTTTTGAAACTTTTAAGGCTTTTGGTTTTGGAGACAAGTTTATTTCTATGATTAGACTGCTGTACAATGATGCTACATGTATGATAAAAATTGCTGGTGGCCTTAGTGTCCCTGTTAAAGTTAACAGAGGTATTAGACAGGGTTGCCCCCTGTCTGGTCAACTTTACAGCATAGTCATAGAGCCTCTGCTGTGCAAGTTTAGAAGGCAACTAACAGGTTTAAGGGTTAATGAACTAGAGGTTCAAGAACCTATTTAGCTTTCAGCATATGCTGACGATGTCACAGTTTTAATCAGAAATCAAAATGATGTCCTTCTCCTAGAAGAGACTTTGCGGTGTTATGGCAAAGCCTCCTCAGCCAAAGTAAATTGGGGGAAAAGCAGTGCTCTATGGTGTGGTCAGCTTGGCCAAGGTCCTTTACTTCCAGGTGGTTTGCAGTGGGGTAAAACAGGTTTTAAATACCTAGGGGTGTTTTTAGGCACAGGAGAATATAGGAGACAAAACTGGGTGGGGCTAGTGGAGAAAGTGTGTGCGAGGTTGTCTCACTGGAAATGGTTGCTACCCCAGCTGTCCTACAGGGGGAGAGTCCTAATCTGCAATAATCTGGTAGCCTCATCTCTCTGGCACAAAATGATGACCTTAGAGCCTCCTGAAGATCTGGTGAGGAAAATTCAACAGCAGCTGGTAGACTTTTTCTGGTCGGGACAGCACTGGCTAAAGGCACCTGTACTCTACCTGCCCATTCGAGAAGGAGGACAAGGACTTGTTGACATTAATTCCAGAATTAAAGCCTTCAGACTTCAGACTGTTCAGAGACTTCTATACGGAGAGGATGTATCCTGGTCTGAAGTAGCCTGTGCCCTTCTGAGGAGAGCTGGTAACATGGGATTAGACCGTCACCTGTTTCTCATGGACACTAACAAGTTGAATCTGACTGGAATAACGCCTTTCTACAGGACATTGTTGAGAGCATGGTCGCCCTTCAAGGTTTCCAGAGATTTTAATAGCGCACAGAGACTTTGGCTAAGGGAAGAACCACTGCTTTTTAATTCTACCATGGACCTAGATATCCTTAGGTCAGAATCCCTCATCAAAGCCTTGTGGTCTGCTAAGATCACTAAAGTTGGACATTTAATCACTGAGAGAGGATGGATATCTGCGGAAACCTTAGCCCTAAAACTGGGCATGAGGTCAGTTAGAGTGGCAGAGAAACTGTTAAATCAAATACGTGAGTCTTTACCATCGGATTTTAGACTCTCCTTGGAAACATCTGATGTGGACAGTCCTCCCTTCCCAGAGATGACTCTCTTGTTTGATACTGGAGAATGGCAGGAAACGGAGGGCAAATTGCTCTCTTTTAGAACCCCTGAACTGAGCTGTTTTGGTGACGTAGGAAAGAAGGCTCTTTATGTGTTGTGTGTTAAGGTGACACATTTTCACACTCTTGAAAAGAGTGGCAAGAGTTTTTTGCAAGAGTTTTTTGGAATGGGTGCCTCCCCTAAAGGCTGCAGGAGGACCCTGTACAAACCCCCTATTGAGAAAAGGTCTGGAGACCTTCAATGGAGGATAGTGCATGGTATAATAGCTACAAACAGACACAGAGCACACCTCGATCCACTAGTAGGGGAAGAGTGTTCTTTTTGTGGGCTGCAAGAAACAATTTTTCACTTGTTTCTTAATTGTTCGAGACTCCAACCGCTGTTTCATCTATTAGAAGATTACTGTCAGTCTTTGGGGGAAGTTTTTACGCCTATGTGTTTTATCTATTGTCCCAAGTACAAAAGGAGCAGTATGCCAGTTCACGTTTTAATAAATTTTTTGTTTGGCCAGGCAAAAATGGCAATTTGGGTGTCGCGCAAAAGGAAATTACTTAGCATAGGATCAACTGATGTTATCTCGGTTTTTAGGGGATTACTGAAATCTCGTATCAATATCGAGTATGCCTATTACAAGCTTGTTGATGACTTGGAAACTTTCAGTCTCAAATGGTGCATAAATCAGTGTGTCTGTGAAATTGACCCTGATGGTTGTTTACAAACTAATGTTTAAAGTGATGGATGTGTTTTTTAAACCTTTTCTTAGGAGGTGTGCATATTTATTAAATCCTTTTGTTTTGTTTTCCTTTTTTGTTTTCTTTTTTCTAATCTTATCCTCCTCTTTTTTTAACTGCTGTGTTCTGATTAGATTTTGATGTTTTGTCTAATACTGTTTATAAATAAAGAGATTATAAAGTCAAAGTCTCTCTCTCTCTCTCTGTCTCTCTCTCACTCTCTCTCTCTCTCTCTCTCTCTGTCTCTCTCTCTCTCTCTCCCTCTCTCTCCGTCTCTCTCTCTCGCTCTGTCTCTGTCTCTCTCTCTCTCTCTCTCTCTCCCTCTCTCTCTCTCTCTCCGTCTCTCTCTCTCGCTCTGTCTCTGTCTCTCTCTCTCTCTCTCTGTCTCTCTCTCTCTCTCTCTCCCTCTCTCTCTCTGGCTCTCTCTCTCTCACACTTCTATGAAGGTAAAATGACGTCATAAAGATTTGCATACGCAGGGTAATATTTGTGGAAGTGTACATAAGACTGTAAGCGTAAATTAAATTTGCATGCGCAAGAGAAGCTTTGTAAAGGTGTAAATCGTGTTTCAAGCATAAGAAAAAATGATTTGCAGCATTTTACTGTTACTTGTAAGTGTAATTCATGTATTGTGAAACTGCAGCTTCATGCTAAAGCAAAATAAATATGATCTGTATGCTTCTGACTTCCATTTTTCCGCGTTTACACTTTTGGCACGTTTTTTTCACCAAAAGACGGTCAAAAGGACTGCAAGCCTGTGAACGGTGATTTGCAAGCGAAAACAACAGTTTAAAGAACTGCAAAACGGATTGACTGCATAGAACCAATCTGTAAGTGTAAAAAAACAAACTGTTGCAAATGTCTAAATGACCTGTTGTGCATGTGGGGCAAAAAGTTCCCGAAATAATCCGATATGTACAGCTCCGTCTTTCTTTTCTCTGCGCTTGCAATTTTGGCACGATTCTTCTTCTTCTTCTTCTTGCTTTTTTTTAACGGTGGATCGCAGACAAATATATGCATTACCGCCACCTATCTTGAAATGGACCATAGACACTTCCTATTCTATAACCTTTCAACCAACATAAATTCTCCTTATTTACCCGCACCGAGGCTTCATAGAGTTTCATCAGGTGTAGTGCCGAAATTTGCACCCTGCCAGATTATGCACCCCCTGGTATTGGTAAATTTAGGAGTAGGTGTGGGGGAGGGGTTAGGATTAGGGATTAGGCAATCAGGTAGTGACTTCAACGAGGGGATGCAGAATCTGGCAGGGGTGAAGAATTCGGCACAACACCGGCGCTGCGTGTTCAGCTCCTCCGTCCACTCTCAGCCCCCATGACAGAGAAAAAAAAATCCTCATTTAAATACGCTTATTTAACCCAGTATTTCCCAAATATTCTACCATTAAATTTATTATACTCCTATCTGACTTTTTTTGGCACGATTCTCTCACTAACTGAGTTTTGCAAGCGTAAGGGGGAGGGCGGGGCCACCTTCTTCTTGTAGCCAATCAAATGAGCCTCTCGCTGACTCTTCATTAACTCTTATCTGATTGGTTCAATAAACACATCATACGCCAAGACATTAATCTTCATTTAGTTCAGGATTGTTCTTGCTGCAGGAATGGTACTTTTAACGTACACATACAGTAAAAAAAAAAAAAAAAAATAACAACTTAATTAAACCATGATATTTTATCAGTTGTGTACCATTAGGCTATGTGTATGAAGCTGTGTAGTTTCCTTCTCTTCCTGAACAGGCTATATGAAATATTAGTTTATTGTAATATTATATTGTAATTTTGATTATACTTGAAAGTATAGTATCTGCACTAGCCGTATACATGTATAATTTTACCTATCTACTGATCCATTTTTTAAACACAAATTTGGTTCAATAATAATTGTACCAACAGAACCAACAGTAATAATGTTTTATTTAACATGTTGCAATAAAAGGGGATTTTACAAAATATTACTAAAATATTTATTAAAATATGTATCTCTAACTTATTCACCATTTATCATCTGTAATACTATCATGTAACCACTAGATGGCTGTTTAGCTCTCTCTCTATATATATGAACATATAAACATGGCTGTGTGTTCCCTATAGTGGCTGGGAACTTTTCCCACATAATTAGTTACTTGAATTTGGATATATATTTAGACAATATTAAAGACATATTTATCAAAGTTTTTGTATTAGTCAAATCTGGACACAAACAAAGCATTTTGATACTCATTTTTACTTCATATAATAGCTTGATCAGTCACTGAAAAATTGACAAATTCATATTTAAGTAGCTTTATTGGCATGGTAAAAAGGTTTTACAAAGTATAGCACTCTGATATCATAGTGTTGAGCATTGTCACATAACATCATTTTGATTATAAAGTTTAACATCAGCTCAGTGGTGTAAGCAGATTATGAAAGTTCAATGTAAAGTCAAATCAAATAATGTTAACACTAGCTCACAATTCAGTATTTAACACAGCTTATGAAAGGAGCATGTTTTAATTAAATTGTTATTTTTATTTATTTATTTTTTTACTGTATGTGTACGTTAAAAGTACCATTCCGAGCGCAAGAACGATCCTGAACTAAATGAAGATTGATGTCTTGGCGTGTGATGTGTTTATTGAACCAATCAGATGAGAGTAAATGAAGAGTCAGCGAGAGGCTCATTTGATTGGCTACAAGAAGAAGGTGGCCCCGCCCTCCTCCTCAAGCTTGCAAATCTCAGTTAGTGAGAGAATCATGACAAAATTGCAAGCGCAGAGAAAAGAAAGACGGAGCTGTACATATCGGATTATTTCGGGAACTTTTTGCCCCACATGCACAACAGGTCATTTAGACATTTGCAACAGTTTGTTTTTTTACACTTACAGATTGGTTCTATGCAGTCAATCCGTTTTGCAGTTCTTTAAACTGTTGTTTTCGCTTGCAAATCACCGTTCACAGGCTTGCAGTGCTTTTGACCGTCCTTTGGCGAAAAAAACGTGCCAAAAGTGTAAGCGCGGTAAAATGGAAGTCAGAAGCATACAGATCATATTTATTTTGCTTTAGCATGAAGCTGCAGTTTCACAATACATGAATTACACTTACAAGTAACAGTAAAATGCTGCAAATAATTTTTTCTTATGCTTGAAACGCGATTTACACCTTTACAAAGCTTCTCTCGCACATGCAAATTTAATTTTCGCTTACAGTCTTATGTACACTTCCACAAATATTACCCTGCGTATGCAAATCTTTATGACGTCATTTTACCTTCATAACTCGCGAGACAGCGCTGCGTGAATATGCTCGCGCAAATGCAAACAAATTGTTTACTTTGTAAAATTAATGAAAATGAGTTTATTACTTATTTTTGTTTATGTTTGCTGTTCAACAGATAAAAAATTTAAATCCATAATGCAAAATTGTTTAGTTGCGGTACAATAATTTCACATAAATGACAAAGAATGAAATGAAAGAGCAGCAAACAAGGCTAAGTAAGACAAGACGAAAGCCTATTCAGCTATAAATGGCTTAGAATGAGCCCTTATGTTTGTTTTTGTACTGAGTAATTTCTTATGATGATAATAATGATGATGATGATGATGACGATAAGGGTGTGCGATATAGCTAAATCGTCTGCGATAATATCGTATCTTTTGTTTTAACGATGTGCGCTTTAACGTTATCAAGTATATTTCAAAAACTAAACAAATCGTGCCTACAGAGTGCACGCATCTATAGGCGAATGTAAAGTTACATGATGAAGTCTATTTATACTAGTGCGCGTGTGCATTTTGAGTGTGTTCTTTCACTGCATTATTCAGTGTATTCAAATACATTTATGAATGCAAGTGAATGATCACAAAATTCAAGATATGGGGGTTAGAAAATGTATATATTTATATCATTTTAGATAGTTAATCAATATCACACGAAGAGTGCCATTTCAGTTTTTCTCCTCCAAATATCAGCGTGATTAAAATGTGATATTAAATGAACATGTGATATTAAATGAACATGTGATATTAAATGTGATATTAAGTTACTACAACAGTTTAATAAACAATAATTTAATTACAACTACAAAATGTTGCAGAATAATGTAATATATGAATAATAGCCTAAAGAACCTTTGTGCCAAAAGGGTTCTTTCTTGTCATTATAGAACCTTTTTAGCATAAAAGGTTCTTTGGAGTTGAGTAAAGAACCCTATGGTTCTATATAGAACCCCAATGAACCCTTTTTTCTAAGAGTGTACGTTCGTTCTCTGAATCACACTTGTAGGGTGTTTTTTACGTAAAACTGGCTGAACATTTAAACGCGTTTCTGCCGATGAAGGGGTTTCCAGTGGCACTTTTCCCAGATCCAGTTTCTCCCAGCAAAACCAGTCTTTCCTGCAGGAATCACATCAATCTCATCTGGATCTTCTGCTGGAGACTCTCCTGAAACTACAACAGAAAGATCAAATCACAGAATGATCAGTATGTTGTTAATTTAATTTCATTAAATGTTCTGACGGAATACTCTTGATTGGCTGCGGCATGCATCAAGTCAGTCATGTTATAAATTTAAGCATTGCAACATGCATTTTTTATTTAGTTTTTTTATTTTTATTTAGGCTTGTGAATTTGACAGATGAGATTAAGTGACATTTATATTTAATTACTACTTATATAAATTAGGGCAGTATTCAACCCCTTTATCTAATTAATTAGTTATGGAAAAATTAAATAACGCGAGTCGTCTACTCTCGAATCGCTCTTGCGGTACTTTGATGTCAAACACCAGTTGATTGATTCACCTGATTACACCAATGATTCAGTGTTCATACAGAGAGCCATTTGAACAAATCGAATGAATGAATGAACCAAAAGAATGAACGCACAAAGGAACCAACCAACCAATTACTTAAGACATTAAGAATTAATTAAGACGTGTCACCTTATGGCAGTTTTAGTTTCTTAGAGTAATATTTAATAAAAAAAAAAAAAATTTAATAATTACATATTGATAAAAAAAATCTGAAAGCAAAAATAAAAATGTATATTAATAAAAAGTAATGAAAGGGATAGTTCACCCAAAATGAATATATATATATATATATATATATATATATATAAACCATGAATAAAACCCGCCGTCAGATTTTAATTGAAAGGATTGTTTGTGAACACACGTTCAAAGCCGCGCCCCCGGATTGGCTAATCGGGAGGACCGGGAGAATTCCCGGTGGGCCGGTCTGTTATTTTTGTCTGCGAGGGCCGGTGTTGTCATGCCTCTGGGGTTGAGATACGCTGTGCTGCATCCACTCACAGCAGCCCCACTCTTTTTATTTATTATCTTCTCGCAGCTTCACTCGCAGGGTTGCCAGCTGTTCCATATAACACGGAATCGTCCCGTATTTAAGGCATCAAAGAAGCATCCCGTATGAAAGCTATAGCCTACGGAACGCAGTTTGTCCCTTATTTGCAAGCGAAATTCCTCCGCTTCACAGCGAGCGGGATCTACGGTAATTCCCTTCCACCATCCGCGTTTTGATTTTGTCAAATCAGTTTGGGCGAATGCAAACAACTTATTGATCATGAGCCCAACATCCAGCAAGGAAGGAAAACATTCAATCTACCCGAGGGAAGACATCTTTCATTGTAAATTAATACTGTTGAACAGAGAAAAAATAGACTACATTTTTATAAAAAATAACTTCTAGTGTATTCTTAAAACTAGACCCAAGTACAAACCCAAAGACCAGAAGTAGCTCACTCTCTAAGCTTTCTTAAATTAAAAAATATGCATTTTCATTCATTCATAGGCTATATGATTGCAATCAAATATTAGGTAAAAAATGTTTATGCTTCATTGACTTATGTTTCATTGACGTTCAGTTGCTATGCCTTCAAATTTCATGCCATTTGTATGAATGTAATTTCACAGTATTTTCACCTCCTAAATTACTTCACTACTTGTGCAATCATTTTTTTTTTAGAATAGGTAATTGTACATAAATAGGTTAAGCAAAACAAATGTTATTATTTCCGAGAACTTTTTAGGCAGACATTATGATACAAATATTCTGAGTTTCCCTTATTCTGTCCCGTAGCCTACTTTATTTAAAGAATCACAATTGTCCCTTATTTTCCATTTCTGAAGTTAATTGGCAGCCCTAATGATGACGTAATTATCTTTTAACTCCCCCGACAGAGGCACCTTGCTAAAGAAAACGTCAGTTGTTGAATTTATGTGAGCAAAAATACAATGAATCACAAGGCTGTAGGGAACAGTTCACTATGCAGATGTAGGCCTATATACTGAGGTTTTAATTACATTATTTTAATAGGCCTATAGTCAGTTGTGAACTAAAGCGGGCCGGTCGAAGGCTGAAAATGAGTCCCACTCCGGCCCTGGATGTATGCATGTATGTGCGCGTGTTCTATGTTGATCACGTCTTCCTCGCAGGTAGATTAGCCTACATGTTTTGTTGCGCGGCTGGATGTTGGAGTCATGAAAAATAATCACGTTGTTTGCATTCGCCAAAACAGATTTGCTGAAAACAAATACACTGAAGCTGACTGTAATTGTCGTTAGCGCGAGTAACGTGAAGCGGGAGCGACCAACCGGAAGAAGATTCCACTTCGTCTTAAAGCCTTCCTCGAACAGTTATGTGAACTCACGATTTGTGATTTATTTAATGCACACTGATCAAGCGTGTGAGGGGCTGTGACTGGATGGTGACAGGTGTTGGTGATCATTCTCAAGTGTCGTGATCAGCTAGCAGTCAATAAACGGGACAAGAGAGGTCACGGAGATCAGTTACTGTGGTATACTATCCGCGTGAGCAATCCGGACGCGTACACGGACTACTTGTACCGACAGCGTACGCTGATGGTCCGCTCCGCTCTGCAACA
>JANHFF010001152.1:162500-167500 GCA_024542945.1 allo-octoploid hybrid of Carassius auratus x Cyprinus carpio | reverse complement strand
AATAAAATCATGTTTTTTACATTGTACAATATGCATGATGACTTAATGCAAATAAAATAAAACGTTTGTAGTAAGCTACATAAACCAATCACGAAATTGTTATTTGGAAAATACAGGAAAAAAATATTAGCCTAAAGAAAAACAAATTAGTCATTTTTCAGCAGCGTATTTGATTTCTCAGCCAAAGGAAACGTTAAGAAGAGATCAAAGCTGTCACAGAATATCTCACAATCTCATAGATTTCTCCTGACCTACCGTGATAAAACAGACAGTGTGTGATCAGAGATTCCTGAACAAGACTGAACACACGGCTGCAGAGGAAACCACAGACTCTGAAGGTGTAGCTGTGTTCTTCCTCCAGTGATAAACCTCGTGCTGTGTCAGAGAGTGCTGGAGATTACAGACACTATGATTTATTAAAACACCACACTTCTGTCTACATGCAATTTCGCGCTATATGAAACTACGTAAGCGGAGACTTTATTGTCTATATAAATATATATATAAATATATTCCATACCTCAAACAGAGCCTTCCCAAAAACAGAGCAGACACAAGAATGAAACTCCTGAAGCTGCTGTATGAGTTTATATCCACCGGAGGCAGACTCTGCTGTGATTGGTGGAATGAGACTGAGAGGGCGGAGCCTCTGCAACGCAAAGGACCGATGTGTGAGAGGTGATTCTTTGAATATCTAAAAGTAACATTAAAAACATACAAAAAAAAAAAAAAAAAAACTTTCGAGTAGACATTTAAACCCAGGACCAATGTGACAGATAGAGAGTGATACTGTCTGTCAATATGTCTGGGGTCAATCTCTCTTGTTGTCTTAACTTTTTAAGCTTTAAAAAAACAAAACAATAAGTCACTTTGGATGAAAGCATCTTCTAAATGCATAAACACGTAAAAACGTATTAACTGTAAATACACAACTGAACACAGGCGTCCGAAATGAGGTTTTCACACCTTACCGGAAGTGGTAACCTATTTAGCCCATTTCTGAGAAATCCAGAGTATTTTGCTTCATTACAGCCATGCAACAAATGCTTTTGATTTCCTTTTCTTTTACAAACACAAACAGGTTTTATTCAAAACCAAGTAGACTTGAGAATGGACTTAAAACAGATGAGCACATTTCACTATCAATATTCAATCAATTGCGTCATAGGCTAAATAATTTAGGAGATTTTACATCATTTATTCAGATAGATTTCATTAAGGCTTAAAAACTACTCAAAACCATTAGTGTAATATTGTTAACATAATCTTTTGGAGTAGACAGCACATAACCTTTTTTTTTTTTACAGTGTGGGTATGATTAATGTTACATTTTTTTTATCATCTCATCTTTGTAAATTGTTATTCCTTACCTACTTATTTTTTTTTAATTCTTTTATTGTGTGTTTTTTGTTCTGTCACTGTCATTCTGTTGCACTGCAGAAGCTTCTGTCACGAAAACAAATTCCTCGTATGTGTAAACCCTGGCAATAAAGCTCATTCTGATTCTGATTCTGATTCTGATTATGTTTATGTTTATGAAAAGTTACGCCTCTTAACATACTTCGAAGCCGTGTCCGGCCGGAGACATAAACATAAACTTAAACCCCATTATAAACGAGGCATTTGTGGGGACATTATTACTGATTATGATGACTTTATCCTTGACTTTATAATGACTTTATAGCCCGTTTTAGATTTGATATACACATTTAGATCAAATATTCCACTATCATTAATGGAGTCAAGCGCTGAAATGTCATGAAATCACCATCCAGAAGTTACATTTTTTTTTATATGAATTTAAATAGAAATATTTGCAGTGGATGTGCTGTGCGGATTTCGAACAATTTTTCTGTGGTATGCTGTGTTTAAATGTTTGCACCACAGCAATAATTCGCTTTGAAGGAGCAAGAATCAGGCATGTGCTCAGCTAGTGACAATCTGACCACGCCCCCAGCACTCATTATTAAACATATATAGTTTAGCACATTAAAATATATATCTTTTATTGTTAAAATACATACTGTCCTGTAAAAAATAAAAAGCAGCATTTAATAATCATGACAACAATATAATAATATATTATAATAAAGTACTATAATATATTATAGCGAAGTATATAGAATCGTTATTATTATTAAAGTACCTGCCAAAAGTTTGGAAACATTACATTTATTAATGATTTTGAAATCTACTCCTCATCAAAGCTGAATTTATTTGATCAAAATAAAGTAAGAAAAAATCCCTGAAATATTAATACAAGTACAAAAAAAGTTTTCAATTTTAATATATTATAAAATGTAATGTTATTCCTGTGATGCAAAGCAGAATTTTCTTCATCATTACTCCAGTTTTCAGTGTCACATGATCTTTTAGAAATCATTTGACTCTCAAGCAACATTTCTGATTATTATCAGTGTTGAAAACAATTTTGCTGCTTTATATTTTGGGTGGAAATGATGATGCACTTTATTTTATCAGGATTTTTTGATAAATATAAAGTTTAATGAACAGCATTTATTTGCATTTATCAAATATATTAATTAAATGTGTTAATGCATTTATTAAATAGAAATCATTTTAAATGTCTTCACTCACTTTTTGTCACTTTCATGCATGATGAATAAAATTATTAATTCCTCTCTCTTTAAGACATCTTATACAAATGTTTGAGTGGTAATATTGTTTCCACGAATATTTTAAGCAGCAAAACTTATTTAGGTAATAGCTTAAGGCCATTTGCGGGATTTCACTCCTGCAGTAACCGGCACTGACGCGGTGAGTCGCACACTTATTTACACTGCAGAAAACACAGCAGCCCAATCTTCCCTCTAATTATTTTTTCTAGCTGAGCAAAACTTTTCTCCATTGAGCGGCCATGTCGGGCACCTGAGCAAAAACATTCATCTTTAAACCCTGTCCAGCACCCACCCACACACACACACACACACACACACACACACACACACACACACACACACAGAAAAGTGTGTAATTTTAACTTTAATGAGCTATATTTGATTTGACCTTTAATGTAACTAATGATGTACATTTTAGGTTACATGAGAAAACGTTTTTTTTTTTTTTTTAAGTATAATTCGCTGCCTTTCAGAGGTTTGGGATCAATAAAGTTTATTTTAAAGACGTTTCTTATGCTCATCAAGGCTGTAGCCTACCTATTTGATAAAAAAATAAAAAATAAAATAGGTAGGCATCCTATGATGCGCAGCTGTATTTTCATCATCATTCCTCCAGTCTTCAGTGTCACATGATCTTTAGAAATATAATCGTTATTATTATTAAAGTACCTGCCAAAAGTTTGGAAACATTACATTTATTAATGATTTTGAAATCTACTCGTCATCAAGGCTGAATTTATTTGATCAAAATAAAGTAAAAAAAGAAAATATTAATACAAGTACAAAAAAGTTTTCAGTTTTAATATATTATAAAATGTAATGTTATTCCTGTGATGCAAAGCAGAATTTTCTTCATCATTACTCCAGTTTTCAGTGTCACATGATCTTTTAGAAATCATTTGACTCTCAAGAAACATTACTGCATGATTTTTAAGTATAATTCGCTGCCTTTCAAAGGTTTGGGATCAATAAAGTTTATTTTAAAGAAGTTTCTTATGCTCATCAAGGCTGTAGCCTACCTATTTGATAAAAAAATACTGAATATTATTTCAAAAAATAATATTGTGAAACATTATTGCAATTTAAAATAATCATTTTCTATTTGAATATATTGTAAATATATATAATTCTATGTATGTAACATATTCCTGTGATGCGCAGCTGTATTTTCAGCATCATTCCTCCAGTCTTCAGTGTCACATGATCTTCAGAAATCATTCTAATATGCTGATTTATTATCAGTGCTGGAAACTGTTGTGCTGCTTAATATTTTTTGGGACCTGTGAAATTTGACATAAAAAGTTTTGTGTTACAATATTCAGTAGTTTGGGGTCAGAATTATTTTACTTTATTTTTTTAAAAAACGTAAAAAAAATCACAGTTAAAAAAAAAAAAAAAAAAAAAAAAAAAAAAACTTTATTCAGCAAGGATGTGTTAAATGGACAAAATTGATAGTAAAGACTTGCATTGTGAGAAAATATTTTTTTTATTTTGAATAAATGCTGTTCCTTTCTTTTCTTTTTTTTTTTTTTTTTACTTTTTATTTATCAAAGAATCAAAGAAAAAGTAAAAGGTTACAACGACAAAAAAATAATAATTAAGCAGCACAACCGTTTCAGCACTGATAATAAATCATCATATTAGAATGATTTCTGAAGATCATGTGACACTGAAGACTGGAGTAATGATGCTGAAAATACAGAAATAAATTATACTTTAAATTAAAGGTATTGAAATGGGAAACCAATATTAGAAATTGCAATAATATTTCGCAATATCACAGTTTTTTCTGTATTTCTGAAATGAATACATCCCAGATGAGCAAGAGACTCCATTAAAAAACAAGTTAAATTATTTATTAGGTTTAGACCTAACATAATATAATATAATATAATATCAAAACAAAACAAACTATTTAAACTGATATAAACTGTAGAATATAAACTGAAGCAAAACTAAAGCTGATTTGGAAGTTAAAATAAATAAATGTAATATATATATATATATATATATATATATATATATATACACACACATTCAATGAGGCCCTTGGTGAGAGCGGCATGTGTTTGATGAGAGGAAATGATGTGAAAGAAAGGTTTGGGTGTGTTTTATATGAATGACTAAGCTCGTGCACGCGCCGCTCATACAGAATACCACAAACTCAGATCAGAACGAGTTTAAGAACAAATACTTGTGAATTAGAAGGATATTTTTCCTGTGAAGTTCTCCTGTGCGTACCAATACCGCTTTCTCTTAGGACAATTTATTTATTTTTTAAATTGGATTAAAGAAACTTTTTTTTCAGTGCACGCAATTATTATGAAAAATAAGAATAGTATAGGCATACATTTTCCGTGT